>CM040426.1:72178334-72418069 GCA_022702705.1 Papilionanthe hookeriana x Papilionanthe teres | reverse complement strand
CGCCTTTTTTTTTTTTTCAGAAAGTATACACAATTCAAATACACTACTTTTTATATATTTATCACATATGTTTTGCCTTTTATTACGTGTTTGATGTCAACATCGTTCTTATTTAATTTTGCATTTTCATTTGAACACACAACACAACATGTTTCTGTGACTTAAAATTTTTAATTTTTTATACAAAATCCTAATAAAATATTCAAGATAATGAAAATTTAGGATTACTATATTCAGGATTTTAACCAGCGAGAACACGTTCTTGGAGTATCCCCCAATACGTAATTAACCAGCGGGAACACGTTCCTCTAGGAGTGCTCTTGACCCCATAACAGGTTCATACACCTAACTCTCTGGTTATGGTTAGTCTACGTAGATACTTCTTTCGCGGATATTAGTCCAGGGTACCTACGCCTGATCATGTCTGACCTACATTCTTGACCTATCCTTGCGAGGTTTATCGCACGTAGACTCTCCACATTTTTTTTTCTTATTTCTCGTCTTTATCGTATGTCCCTTCCTATTCGGTTTCTCTCCTCTTCGAATGAATGATTTGTTTCAGGAGGGAGATTAATTGGAATGAGGGAAGTATACGACGATCGACAAGCTGGCGACTCCTTTTAAAATAAAAAGAGAAAAAGGAAGCGAAAACAATCTCCTATCAAGCTCATTCTCCAAATTCAGTTGCGGCTCATTCTTCTTCCAGCCTCCTTGTTCGCGTATTCAGCTCCAACTTTGATTGATTCAAATGTTCATTTGCAAAAAAGACCTCTCTGCCAGTTGACTCCTTATTTGTGAAAAGAGTTCGGCAGCCAAATGGTTCCTCTGTCGTTTGCGTGCACAAGTAATGCTAAAGCTCAGCTATCTTTCCTCTTCATGGTTCTTTTAATGGTTTTGCGGCTCAGCCTTTTTTTTTTTTTTGGCAAAATCTGTAAAACTTGGATGGTTTTCAGTTTGCTTATCTGGTTTCATCAGTTCATCACATATTCCATATTCTTTGTGGGTAATTTATAAAAGTGCTAGCATGCATTTCATAGGCATTATGCTTAGCAAAATATTTCAGGGCTATGTAATCTTAAAATTTGTGTTTCCATATCATATTCTTAATCTTGTAGCAATCATATCATATCATTTTCACTAGAACAATCATATTAGGATATTGCATATTAAGTGACAGTTTCATTTATATTAACATAATGTTAAAATATTTTGGTTCCTTTCTCTGTGCATTTTGTGTAATCTCTCCTAAAATTATTTGTCAAATTATTATTATTATTATTATTTTGAATACCGTCCAAATTTTACTTGAAAACAGTTCTAAATCTTGTTGGAATGCTGCTGCTAATCAGCCCTCACATTCCTTGTAAATCCAGGCTAAATCCTGCTCTAAATACGTTGCCAAACAGCCCCATAAAGTTATGTTTTTTTTTTGTTTTTTTGTTTTTTGTGCTGTTTGACAGTATTTAGTCTAAGTCTTTCATAAATCCTGCTCTAAATCTGCTATCAAACAGTCCCTTAAAGTTCTGGATCCATTTCCAGTTTTTCCTGAAGCGATAGCACATGAGCAGAAGTATGAGAAACATAAAACATCACTTAGTTTGGGAGATCATAGGCTTACATATTATTCATGCATATGAATTGTTGTTTCTTGCTTTTGTCAATACGTATATTGAATTTTATGATTTTCTGAACAATAATTGTTTATACATCATGAGTAATTATGGCTGGTCTTCAGCTTAGAAGGCTTACTTAATTGCATTGAAAGCTATACATTCAAGAAAATGTGACATTGACAACCATTCTGTCGCATAGCTAACACCAAAGCTTCGAAATTTACAAATCTACCATGTCATTCTTTTAGATTTACATAGATACCCCTCAGTTCTTTTGCATTTGCATATCAAGCACCTAAAGTTAGAAGTTTTATTTCTACATATTAATCAAAAGCATATATATATAGACCTTGGAGGTTTGAAACTTGTATGTGCAAAATGAGGGTTCAAGTGTTAGCTTGAAAATTCCTAGGAATTGGATGACATGCATAGTCAATACACTGGGTTATTTGGATGCATAGCACCATGTGCATTCCTATATATAAATTTGTGTGATCTTTTGTTAAACTGATTACTCATACAAACCTTCTATGATGCCTTGCGAGGCAAATCTGGACGCGCCTCAGTGCCAACAACCTCTTGCAAAGCCATGTGAAGAGGAGTTGAATAAGCGAAATGGTCGATTTTGATCCATCTCGTGAAGGAATTGTGTGGTTCGTTGCAAGATATGTTAGCATGTAGACTGGACACCAATAGTTCGGAGCCGGCAGCGAGGACGTTTGCAACCAACACGATGGTATAAACTCCAAGGGTATGTTTAGGCTGTAATGCAGATTATCCAGGGTCTCATTGATAGCATAGATTATTCTGATAATCATTGACGATCACCGATCCTGGATGATTCGTCTCGATCGTTTAGCTTGCTGTTATGAAAAATACTGATCTTGAAAATCGACCATTCCGTCTCCGTTCTGAATAAGTTCGTTTGTTAGTAAGATTTAGAAACGAACTTTATTCGTAATTTTTTTTAATTAAATAAATAATCACGTACGGCAATTTGTTATTTTTCTCAACAAAATTAAAGAAAAATTTATATGATATTTTTAAAATAATATTATATGTAGTTATATATTTATATAAATGTTTTACAAAATAATTTTTTACAAAAAATTATTTCCAAATACAAATCTTCTTTTAAATTATAAATTATATTTTTTTTAGTATGAAAACTTAATTTCAAATTTATGAGAAATTGTTCCATAATTTTAATTTTGCTTAATACATAATGTTAACTCAAATAAAGGAAAATTTGCAGAGATGCTCGCTATATAACATGAAACGATTAACTTCTTCCAATGCATGTAATAATGATTGTGTAATTTTCACAAATTTAATGACGAGCTTTGCAATGTCTACAAACCAATTCTGATGGAATTGTAAAAACCTGTAATGATTGAAATAGAAATATAAAAAATATAATCTAAGAACATATAGAAACAACTAAATTTATTATCATAAATACTGATGGAAAGTACATACTGGAATAGGTAGAGAATAATCCATACATAAATAATACAAACAGTACCAAAAAAAAATATAAAGAAAATATCATAAAACATTTAATTGTTCATTAAGGAGCACAAGAAATTGAGTCTGGTTTTCGTGCGCATGTTACGGAAAAATCTCTACACATTGGATCCATCAATGAACTTCATGACAATCAATATATAGCTTTCTATCCATCTTAATCTCATCATGCGTTTCTAGGAGTTCAAGACTCTCTCATCGGCAATTTCTCGAGATGTAGCAGGCACTGTTGGCATCGAATCAACCAATTTTTCTATAGTGTCTCTGAGGAATGCAAGCCCCGTTTTTTTCTTCTGCACCTTGAGTCATTTTGAAGCACCTGTTGATTCCAGATCTATGTGGGTGTGGGAGGGCCTTTCGTCAGACTCACTTAGATGCTCGGTTTCACGATTATCAGGTGTATCGATGAAGTCATGCTGAGATGGGGTAAATGCATGTGATCCCGTCGCAACAATCCCACTGAACATGTTATCCAACTTCTCTTCCAATGCTGGATCAATGCCATTTAATTTGAACTTCTTGGCTGCCGGCACAATCTGCAATACAATAACAACCATAGTTAGGTAAACATGATTAATTTAAGAAACATAAATAGAGAAGTAATCACAGGTAAAGCAATACCTGAAGTTTTTCAGCTCACCACGCATCGGAAGCAGCTATTGTACGTTTTAGTGGATCTCAGCCCAAACCTGTAGATCCTTTTTTAAGTTCTTTCCATAATTTACAGTCCCTCTTTAATTGATCTCACTTATTCTTAAATTTCATTCTGTCATAGTTCTTTCTTGTCAATTCGTTGAATTTGGTCATAACATTTTGTCAACCTTCTTTACTGAAAAAAGTTGTTGGCATATTTCATATGTCGATCTCTTTAAGATAGACATCACATAATATATTGGTAGCATTTCTGTCCCATACAGCTGACGATCCACCCACGTTCGTCGTGCTCATTTTAGTACTCACTAGTATTGTAGGAAATGAGAACACTAGGTATGAATGTAAATACATAAGAAATTTTCCTATCACAACTACTATACTCATATGAATGTAAACACATAAGAAATTTTCCTAACACAACCAATGTTTAAAAGTAAATAAACTTACGTAATTTCACAATGGAAAAATTCAGGATGCAATCAAACTACAGAAATCATAAGGAACAGTCATATGCATCAGCTCCTGCTCCATCAGATTTTGGCAGTTAACGAAAAAGAGTTCAGTTTTGCAAGGAAAGAAACAGTCATATGCATCAGCTCCTGCTCCATCAAACCAATCCTCCAATACTTGTAATCTCTTAATATTTAGCAACTCCAACGCCAGAAACACAGAAACATTGTCATTCCCATGGAATTTGTAATAAAGCCATTTTTAGAAGTAGGAGATATGTTTATTAATACTACGATGAACATAAGATGAAGTTTAAAAGACGTACACTTAAACAGTTCCAAAGTTTAAAATCCTTAACCCTAAACAAAACATAAAAGAAACTAAACCTTAAGCCAAAGAATATTTAAAATTAAAGCAAAAAATTCAATAGTATAAAATCAATGAAACATAAAAACATTTTAGCAAAATTTTAGGATTCAAGAACAATTTAAAATAAATCCTGCCAAATAACAAAATTGACATCTTTAAATACTACATTTATAATTTACTCATTAATTATTTAAATTGTGTATGAAATGCAAGTGTTATTATACCTTCCTCCTGTCTTGGAACTTCTCTTAGAATAAAGTTCACTTTGATGATACATAAAACACAAAATTTGTTTCTCTTCTCAAATAATTTTGCAGTGCGAGCCTCTCTAGCAACCTTCACATTTTTCAGAAAATGTATTTTTAATTTACGCAACTCACTCGTATGTTCCAACTCCCCAATTCTATAACCATTCTCATTCTTAACATTAAACTCTTTTAGCTCTTAAAGTGACCTAAATTTCCTAATTCCAGGTTAAACTGTTTTAGGATTTTAACAGAAAAAACATTATCTCCCACAAATCTGAAACATTCCTCTGAAAAAATAGACGGTGACAAATCATGTAATAAATCATGCATCTTATAATATATTTTCTCACCCTGAAACTCATCCAAAAAGGATTTTCTGATAAAAACATTTCAATACCTTCCTCCAATATCTTCCGCTAGGGCTCGGGAGGTAGCAGGGGGAGTTCGGGAGGTAGCAGCGCCAAATTGGAAGAGGGAGGGAGCAAGGGCGTCCAACTAGGGTCGGTGGCACGCGATTCGCTGGCCAAGAGAACGATGGTGCGAGTCGGCTAGGGATCGGTGAGCTCGCGTGAAGAAGAAAGGGGAGAAGGGGCCTTTGGCCGCCGGCGGAATGTAGGCCGGAGTGCGGTCACCGGCGAGAGACGCAATGCAGGGGGGAGGACGGCAGTGTTCGCGATCAGGGGAGAGGCCGCACGAGGAAGAAATCGGGGTTTTGCGTGAGGGCTCGCGAAGGGCAACTGAGGAAAATGAGAACGGAACGCTGGATCGCGGGAATAACACCGCGATCGAATTCTTTCACAAAACTAAAATCTCATCTGCCCGATCACTCCTTCAACGCTTTATTCAAAAGATGCGGTGGTGTTTTGCAAAACGCCACCGCACTTTTAATATCTCCCAAACAGGGCCTAAAACTCTTATGTTTTCTTTCCTAACAGGCCTTAGGTTAGCTTAGGGTAGTAGGTGTGCCGGGTCCGGTCACCAATGCAGAGCGAGCTGGTTTGACACGTGTGTGGTCAAATCCTATGCGGAGCTGTGAACTTAGACCTAAATCCTAACGGGTTCGAGTCTCTATTACCCCTTGCTTTGGTTTTACCCAACCTTCCTTGGAGAGATTGATATGTTTGGATTTTGCAAAGTGAGAAAAACTTTGTAGCTAGCTTACTTTTCAAAATCACGAGGAGTTGTGAAATGAGAAAAGTTTTATAGCAAACCCATTTCACAACATCATGGAGAGTTTCCTTTCTGGATACACGTAGGTGAAACTCCCCACACACCTCATCAAAGGAGGAGGCGGCTATGTCACGTATCCAAGTGCTAAGCCATAGGTGTTCTATGTGAGATCGTTAGCAAGAGTATGGCTTGTTATCGAGCATGATCACTAGCTTTGAATCATCGTTTGCATGTGTGTCTTCCATGGAGAATTTTGCCCTTGCAGGTTGCCTCGATCGGCCACCACGACTCGATCAGTACCACTTGCTTAAACTGGTCAGTCCAATAATTTTTGTTCAACAAAATAGTCTGTATGCACTATTTCTGAAATTTTAAAATAGTTTGTATGTACTATTTCTAACTCTCACTTTGCAACATCATGAGGGGTTGTGAAATGAGAAAAATTTTATAACAAGCCTATTTCACAACATCGTTGTGAGTTTCTCTTCTGGAGACACATAGGTGAAACTCCCCACACACCTCATCAAAGCGAGGAGGCGGCTATGTCGTGTATCCAAGTGCTAAGCCATGTATTCTATGTGACATCATTAGCAAGAGTAAGACTTGTTATCGAGCATGGTCGCTTGCTTTGAATCATCGTTTGCATGTGTGTCTTCCATGGAGAATTTTGCACTTGCAGGTTGCCTCAATTGGCCACCACGGCTCGATCAATACCACTTGCTTCGACTGGTCATTCCAATAATTTCAGTTCAGCAAAATAATCTGTATGCACTATAGCAGGGAAAGTTTCTGAAATTTCATTGCAAAATCGGATAATTCTTTATGTTCCTCCTAGATAAATGATCGGCTATTTGATTATCAGATCATTTTCTATCCACTATTTCAAAATCAAATTCTTGCATTAAAAGTATCTATCGAATTGATTTTGGTTTTGCATCCTTTTTTTGCATTAGATACTTAATAGCAAAATAAGATGTATGCACTATACAATTAGCCCCGATCAAATAAGATCTAAATTTATCAAAAACAAATACAATAACTAATAACTCTCTTTTCAGTAATGGTGTAATTAATTTGAGCATCATTAAGAGTTTTACTAGCATAATATATCATTTTGAAAACTTTATCATATTTTTGCCCTAAAACAACTCCAATCACATAATCACCGCATCACACATTAATTCAAATAGTTTCTCCCAATTAAAGTGAAACTATAATTGAAAGCAGGATTAATTTTTCTTTTAGCAATTCAAAGGCTTTAATGCATTCTTCATTAAAATCAAATTTTATACATTTTTCTAAAAGATGGCACAGAGGCTTAGTAATTTTTGAAAATTCTTTAATATAACGTCTGTAGAAACTAGCATGCCTTAAAAAACTTCTAACCTTTCTCACAGTAGTAAGAGGTGGTAATTTCTCAGTAACATGAATTTTTGTTGGATCTACTTCCACACAATTTTCAGAAATTTTATTCCCAAGTACAATTCCTCTTGCAACCATAAATTGACACCAATTTAATACTAAATTTGTTTTTTCACAAAGTTCCAAAACCTTCTCTAAATTATTTAAACATAATTCAAATGAAGTTCCAAACACTAAAAAATCATTTGTAAATACTTCCATACCATTTTCAAGTAAATTGCAGAAAATTGACATCATACATTTTTGAAATGTTGCAAGTGCATTACATAATCCAAATGATATTCTTCGAAAAACAAATGTTCCATACGGGCAAGTAAATGTTATTTTTTCTTGATCCTTAGGATCAATTGATATTTGATAATAGTCGGTATATCCATCCAGAAAACAATAATACTTGTGTCCAGCTAATTTAATATATCCAACATTTGATCTAGAAAAGGTAAATAAAATGATCTTTCCTGATGGCGGCATTTAATTTTCAATAATCAATGCAAATTCGTCATCCAGTGACTTCTCTTATAGATATTAATTCATTTTTCACATTTACTTCAACTGTCACTCATCCTTTCTTTGGAACATAGTGAATTGGACTTACCCATGCATAATCTGAAATATGATATATTATTCTATCGTCCAACCACTTCAAAATTTCTTTCTTTACTACTTTTTTCATCATTGGGTTCAATCTCCTTTGAGGATCAGCTTTAGGCTCATCATGTTCATCAAATAAAATTTTGTGCATACAAATCGAAGGATTGTTTTCTTTAATATCAGCTAAAGTTTTTCCAAATGCCTTTTTAAATCTTTTTAAGGTTTCTAACAGTTTTTGTTCTTGTGATTCAGTTAAATCAGAAGATATAATTACATGTAATGTGAATGACTCTCTTAAAAATACATATTTTAAATGGGCAGGTAAAATTTTCATTTCAAGTTCAAGGAGGTTTTAAAACGGAGGGAATTCTACTTTCTGTAGTATCCAACATCGCAAATCTTCCGTGAACATAATCCAACTTCTCATTTTCCATCTCATCTTTTTTATCTCCCATTTCATCCGTATCCTCATTTTTCAAATCTTCTTCTTAAGTTTCTCTTCAAATTTCTCTTTAAAATGCTCATTACTCAGATAATCACAAACTTTCATTCTAAAACAATCATTATCTCTTTATGTTGTTGGATACTTCATAACTTTTGATACATTGAATGTCATCTCTTGATCATTAACTCTCATACTTAATTATCATTTTTGAACATCTATCATTGCTCATCTAGTGGCAAGGAACGATCTCCCCAAAATAATAAGAATTTTTTTATCTTTCTCCATAACTAAAACAATAAAATCTGCAGGAAAGATAAATTTATCAAACTTTACCAACACATCTTCTATAACTCCTTTAGGGTAGGTGATCAAACGATCAGCTAATTAAAGAGTTACACAGAGTAGGAGGAATTTCTCATAAACCCCACAGCCTTTTAAAAATGGATAGAGACATGAGGTTAATACTTGCTCCAAAATCACATAATGTTATTCCAAAAAATGTTTCACCAATAGCAAAAGGAATAATGAAGCTACCAGAATCTTTTAGTTTTTCAGGAAGCATTTTCTTAATAGTTACGCTACACTCTTCGCTAAGTGTAACAGTCTCGTTATCTGTGAACTTCTTTTCTTGCTAACTATATCCTTCTTAAACTTCACATAATTTGACATTTCTTCTAAGACTTTAACGAACATAATATTTATATTCAACTTTTTAAGGATTTCCAAAAATTTTGAAAATTGTTTCTTTCTATTGTTGTTTCAATCTTTAAGAAAATGAAGGTGAAGGTCTTTCTATACTAATTTTCATTGGTTTAATCGGATATTCCAAAGAAGGATATGTATCATCGTTACCTTTTTTAACGTCCATAATTTCCTTTTCAATCTCAACTTCTTTTTGCACTCTTGTTTTTAATTCATCTCATCTTCTCAATTGAATAGCCTTAATTTGCTCTTTATTTTGATCTTTCAGATTTACTTCAAAAATACTAGGATGAATTCTTAAAGGTCTATTACTAAGAGCACTAGCAATATGCCCCAATTGATTTTCAATATTTCTAATATCA
The DNA here is from genome assembly GCA_022702705.1 of Papilionanthe hookeriana x Papilionanthe teres. NCBI lineage: Eukaryota > Viridiplantae > Streptophyta > Magnoliopsida > Asparagales > Orchidaceae > Papilionanthe > Papilionanthe hookeriana x Papilionanthe teres. The sequence continues at coordinate 72,408,516 of CM040426.1, read as the reverse complement.
GCTCCTTGACTTTGTAATTGATTGCCTTGACTTTGCAATTGACTCTCCATATTTAACACCAATTCTTTAATAGACAATTTCTTCTCATTAACTTGTGAGTTAATGTTAAAACCAGAATGATAATAAGTCTAAAATTAGAATTTCCTTGGTTGTTGGAATTTCCCAATGGATTTACCGAATTGTTATTATTCCAATTTAAATTAGGGTGATTTTTCCAACCAGGATTATAAAAATTAGAATAGGGATTGTTGGTTCTATTATTTATGGCGTTCAAGGTCTCAAAAGATGATTGGTTCCAACATTTGTCCTAATGAATTTTCTTCTAACACGGGGGTGTTTGAGAATAGTTCATTCCAATTTGATAAATTTTCTTTGATATAACATTAATTTGAGAAGCCAAAATAGTTATAGCATCATAATCATGAATACTTGCTACTCTTTTAGGATTCACCCGTTCAGCGGGCCATTAAAAATTATTAGTACCCAAGTCTTCAATTAAAGAATACGCTTTATTAAAAGGTTTATATATTAATGAACCACCAGCAGCAGCATCGATAATATATCTAAGAGATCCTATTAACCAATTGTAAAATGTTTGAATTATTAACCAGTCTTGTAAAACATGATGTAGACACGTTTTAAGGAGATCTTGAAATCTTTCTCAAGCTTCATATATTGATTTTCCTTCAACCTGAAAAAAAGATGTAATAGCATTTCTAAGCTTAGTAGTTTTTGAATGTGGCAAATATTAAGCAAAGAATTTTTGAGATAATTCTTCCCAAGTTCTGATAATTCAGGTGCTAAAGAATTTAACCACGCCTTAGCTTTATTCTTTAATGAAAAGGAAAAAGTTTAAATCTAACGGTGTCATTCGACACTCCATCATATTTAAAAATAGCACACAATTCTAGAAACCTAGCAAGTTGTAAATTAGGATCTTCAGTAGATGTGCCCCCAAAGTGATTATTTTGTACAATCTGAATAATAGCATGTTTAAGCTCAAATGAATTAGCAGCAACATCAGGATTTTGAATAGTTAAATTAATTTCATCAATAGTAGGATTAGCATAATCTCTTAAAAATATTTGTTGAGGATTGTTCTCAACTCTAGGATTATCTATGTTGTTCTCCATTTCGTTCAACTATTCAGATTTTTGTTATTTTTAAATTTTCTTAACAGTACGTTCTAATTGATGTTCGTAAGGTAATAAATCTTTAGATCCAAAACTACGTATAAACAAACACAATAACACACTTTAAAAATAAGCAATACCACAAATATAAGTTTATAAATCAAATAGAAGTTTTTCAAATACTACTAAAATTAACTATTACCTTTCCCCGTCAAAAACTTGGTGCGGTATTTTTTGTTTTTCAATATATTTTCTTTTAGTCACCAGAATACAAACGCAAGTTTACATATCGGACAATTAATACACAGCTTTATTGGAGTCATGGATATCGATCCTACGAGGAAAGTGTCAATTTATGATAACAGTACTGAAACACAGTGTTTAAATTTTATAAAACTTACATGTGAAGAGCACAAGTTGATAATATTTGAATATGCAAATGGAATAAATTTTCCAAACTACTTTCTAAACTTCGAAGTAAATTTACCAATTCTAACAAAGCTTTACTATTTTTATAACGAAAGATTCTAATTTTGAGAAAGCATCCTTCCCCTTACAATGAGTTTATGTTTAGTGAAAGATATAGATTATTGGAAATTGTATATTGCCAAATAGGAGCATTCTTATTCTTTACCCTTTGTCGAGTGCATAAATAACATGGGCTAATCCTATGTTTGGTCCCTAAATCTGTGGTTAGGTTGAGAGGATACTGGCTCCCACTCCAAAACTCTCACTTCCTCCTCCTTTAAGGTCTAACTCTTGCTTTAGTTTCCAAACACTAGGACCGAATTGAAAATTTTAGTATATCACCCTTAAAATCTTCAATTCTATGCCCAACAAAGAATATTTCTCTTTTATTTGCACTCCACCCTATGGATTACATTCTTATCCATATAACTGAATGTGATCTCCGCTTTGTTGTAGAACTCATAGTCCTTTCGGATCTTATGTTTTACAACAAATTTTGACATTTCAATTGGCCAGAAAGTAAATGAAGAACGAAGTGTAAAATCATCACAAGTATTTAACATTTAAAAAGCACATCCAATCTATCTCTTCATTTCACCATATCTCATTGCAAGAAAAAAGACAAAGAAATTTACTCAGAATTCATAAGGAAGATATGAGATAACATGGATTTTATATATAAAATGAAGTTTATATAAACACAACTTATCTATAACTCTTCCCCAAAGCAAATCCCTTGAAGTTCATTTGATTCTCTTTCTCTTCTTACAACAACACTCAAAACAAGACTCCACAAGGCTCTCTCAACGAACTCTCATAAAGCCAACGAATCTCTAACGACTTCTCCTACTTAATCGAAGTGAACTCCTTTTTCCTCCCTTTTACAGGAGGTTTTAAACATCTAGTATAGTGTAGGAATGAGTTTCCCAAGTGGTGCCTCGAAAATACCTTTTCGATGAGCGGCTGAATATGTCAAATTTGGAACAAAATTGCGGGTAACTACCATGGACGACGTTGGTGCCCAGCCGCGAATTAATTTCCAAATTCTCTATTAAATGGTGCCCATCCTAGTGCCATCGGCGCCAGAGCGTGTTTCTGGACCTGCGTTCTCTAGATGAGGGCGCCGTCGGCGCCGAAATCCCAATTTTCCAAAATCGTGTCATTTGACACCAAATTTTGTCATTTTTTATTTCGTTTGCTTTATAAAATCAACATACCTGTAACAAAACATGAAAATATCATTCTTTAAAGCGTAATATCACAAAAAATGAGTATAAAATATATGTGAAAAATCAAACTTTTTTTTGGTGCATCGCATGACCGCTGCCTCTAAGGCTTGGCCACCCTTTCAGGTCACTACCTCCACGACACACCTATCTATCGAGTCAATGCCTTCACAAAGACACCCACCCATCTGTCGGGTTACTTCCTTCATGAGACATCCTTTTCTCAGGTCGCTACCCCCATGACAAACATATCTATCGGGTCGCTGCCTGATCACAGAAAAATATGTTAAGAAATTCATACCTATTTTTTATGAAATTGCACTTTAAAGAAAGATATTTTTTTTATTTTATTGCATGAACGAAGATTTATAAGTGATGAAAGCAAAAAGCATGAAATGGAGCAAATTTGGATCAAAAAGGAAGAAATTCATGCAAAATGAACTATGTCGCTGACGGCGAGATTATTAAGAAAATTTCTGAAGGATTTATAACTACCTCGCGACAGCGAGCCCGAGCCCGCCGACTAGTGGATTAGCTGAAGTTTATGTCATATATTTGGAATGCCAAGAGTGATTATCACTGACGGAGGAACTCATTTTAGAAATAAATATATTCACAAACTAGCAGAAAAATAAAATATTATTCATAAGATATCAACTGCTTATCATCCACAAACTAGTGGATTAGCTGAAGTTTCTAATCGAGAGATTAAGCGTATTTTAGAAAAGTCACGTAAACCCTAATAGATTGGATCGGTCTATAAGACTAGACACTCGCATTATGTAGCATACGGATCGCTTACAAAAATCCGATTGGAATGACTCTTACGAGCTTATATATGGAAAAACTTGTCACTTACCAGGTTGAATTAGAACATAAAGCATATTGGGCGATTAAAGAATTTAATTATAATATGAAAGAAGTCTGGTAAGAAGAGATTGTTGCAATTAAATGAATTGGAAGAATTAAGGAATGAATCATATGATAATGATAGGATTTATAAAGAAAAGATGAAATTATGGCATGATCGGAAGATTAATCGAGAAATTTTGAACTGGGACAAGATGTTTTGCTATATAATACTAGATTGAAATTATTTCCTGGGAAATTAAAATTTCGATGGTTAGGACCTTTCACCATAACTCAAATATTTTCATATGGAACTATAGAAATTGAAGATCCAAAAACATGACATAGATTTAAGGTAAACGGACATAGATTAAAACCGTATTTCGAAGGTAGAAGACCAAATTTTAAAGAGGTTTTAATGCTTAATAAATCTGATTACTAACTAAAATTAGGTCGGGCTGACGACGTTAAACCAAGCGCTTTATGGGAGGCAACTCATAGTAGTCTTTTATTTAATTATATACAAATTAGTGAGTCTGTATTACTAAAATAAATCTTACTACTCAAATTTTTAATAAGAATCATCACAAATTTGAACCTATATGATGAGATCAAAAAATATTCGGACCAGAGCGAAATTGGATAATTTTACGAAATCTCGCCTACGGCGAGGTCGATTCTCGCCGACAGCGAGATCGGCGCCTTAGAACATTTCAGTTTTACAACTAGCTCGCCGACGGCGAGAAACTTCCCGCTGACGGCGAGGCAGTTGAAAATTTGGTTTCTTAAGAATTTTCGTGCGTTTTTGGACGCTTCTAAGCCATTTCTTTGTAGGAAACCACCCCAAATTCATTTTTACACTGTTTTCTTCCTTAGAAACGACTAGAAACCATTCCTTTCAATCCAAAATGGTCACCAAACTCTTAGAAACCACAAAAACTGGAGTTTTTAACCGAAGAAAATTCGTCAGTTCGGAGGCACAGCGTATCTTCAACAAAGGCTTGATGAAGAAGCGACTTATTAAAGAAAGGGGATTTGTCAACAGAGGAGTAGAGAATTCGACCACAAAAATTGAAGAAATGATCGCGCAGCGGCATTGGGAGGTATTTTGCTATACGACATTCGTTGTAGTTATTCCTGTAGTCAAAGAATTTTACTCTAATTTACATGCGATCAACAATGAAAATGTCTACGTTAGAGGAAGATGTGTAACATTTACTCCTTCAAGGGTAAATGAATTATTTTCTATAGAGAATACCCCTGTTTGTCATTATTCAAACTTTGTGCCTTCAAGATACAATATGAACGAGATTTATAGATACTTGACCGATGAACCTGATGATTGGGAGTTGCGCGAAGACGCGTATGTCAGTTTTTCTGCATCACTTCTTAACCCTGTCTCGAAGCATTGACATTTCTTCATTTCATCAAAATTATTACCCACTATGAGGGTAAATAAGGTTTCAAAGGAATGCACTATATTAAATTATTGTATTCAAATTGGACTACCTATCGATGTTGGATCAATTATAGTAAAGTCTGCATTAGGATTGATCGTGCATGGGTCGGCTCATGGACTCGGACACCCATCGACTATATTTGCTTTATGCGATCGGTACTAAGTTTCTTATGAGGCTTGGGAAAAGGTACTTTTGTCATGGAAACCACTTGATCCTACGGATATGTTTCCAAGTTTGGATAACAATGATGAGATTACTATTATTTATGATAGAGCATCACAGAATAATCCTTTAGCAAGGCCCCTTACAGATAAAACAAATTTCATTCTGAAAAAGATTAAAGGATTGGAGAAAGAGTTGCGTAACGTGATGAATTTCATCGATAATATCTACGATATGTTTCGATCACATCGACTAGAGGATGAAGGAGCACTTTGATCATACTCTGGACATCCGGAGGCCATTTTATTCATTTTCCGAGACGTAAGGGTGGATTGATGAAGAATCTACTGCGTAATTCCCTTTCGAGCCTTTCTATAATTTATTTCGTGCACTGCGTCGCATCGGGAATATCGGAGAGGATGATAGTTCGTACAACCGAAGAGTAGGAAAGATTTCTATCTTATGTCATATATTTGTGTATATATGTGTTGATTTGGATTAGGTTTTATTATGAGTCGAACTTTGATTCGATCATCTCGTATTCGATGAGATTATATGTAATTGTTATGTCTCGGAATTTAGAGTGTTGTGGTGTGGATTGCGATGCTGAGTATTATGGATTTGGACATTTAAGTTAAGTATGTTGTTAGTTGTTAGTTTGAAGTTTGTAAGTCTCATGGATTTCATATATAAAGTTATATTGTTGTGTTGTGTGAACTTTTTGTGAGTATAAATATCTAATCTTCATACTAAATTATTAAATTAAGTGATCGGAAGATTGATTAAGGGAAAATTGAGGTTGAAAATGATTTACGAATTTCAAAAATTTAAAATTTTGGGATCTCGCCGACAGCGAGAATTATCCCGCCGACAGCGAGGAAGTCCCGCTGACAGCGAGAACGAGCTCGCCGACGGCGGATTTTTCCCGAAAATTTTGCCTTTGTCAAATTAATTAGTTTGCCGACAACGAGATCACGAAAAGACCTATATTTGACCAGTCAACCGACACTATTCATCATCCCCTTCCTTAAAACTTCGAAAAACCGACCTGTAGGCTTCGAGAGATCTTGGATTTGAGGCGATTTCAACACATTTTGACACCAGATTTCATCTTCCCTTGGTAAGAGCTTCACTCCTATGCAATAATTTTTAATTTTCACCATGAATTTCTTCTACATTGGGAAATTTTGAAAAAATTCGAAATGTGGAGAAAATACTTAGAAGAAATTCATGGAAATTGATTTAAATGAATTTTAGATGTTGTAGGAAGCCTTCTTAGTAATATTTTAGAGTTTGGTTAAAATTTTTACAAATTTCACAGATCGAAAAATGGCTCCACGACAAAAGCGACGGTTGGATTACGATGAAACCCGATTTGTGAATGCAAGGGCACAATCAAGATATTTACACAATATCCAATCAAGAAAAAGCATTCAAGATCGAGTTTTCAAGAATTCAGGAGGAGAAGTTGAGCGAATCATTAGGGAGTGAGGATAGGAAGATTTCTGCTTCGTGACCAACAGAGCCGCTGTAGAAGTAGTTAAGGAGTTTTATGCTAATTTGACTTCAACTGAAGATGTGTCGCAAGGTTGCAGAGGATTTTTGTAGAATTCAGTGTTGCAAGGATAAATGCTTATTATGAAGTACGAGACACCTACACCAGTGAGTACGAGACTTTTGGAACGATGGAAGGACCACTGGAAGAGGTGATTGACTTTCTCACTTATGGGAAAGGCGTCTGGAAGATCAAGCAGCGGGAAAGGGTAATTTTTCCTCTTTCTATGTTAAATGCAACATCAAAAGCCTGGCACTATTTTATTTGTTCTACTTTGTTACCTACCTACCACCATAGTGAGGTAACAAGAGATGTAGCGAGTCCCGAACTTCGTATTCGTAACCAAAAAACATTAATGTGGGAAATGTCATTTATAAGAATATATTAGCCACCTCTAGAAGTGAAAGTGGAGGAGGACTATTACATCCTGGTCTTATCTACGCACTCTGCCAATTGTCTGGGGTAGAGGCAAGAGATGATGAGGAATGGGTTGAATCTATGAAACCCATTACTCAGGCTAATATGAAGAAATATGAATCCCATGAAGAATGGAGATCTGGGATAAGGGATTATGTACCTTCTTCAAGTAGAAATGTACCCTCTACTAGTTATGAACCCCCTCAGTACACCACTCCTACCTTTCAAGATCTGATGAATGAACTAACCTTGAGTAGAAAGAGTTTTGAACAATTTGGAGAGAATATGGAAAGAAGATTTGAGCATATAGACCACAGGATTGTGGCTTGGAAAGAAGGCACGATTATGATAGCGAATATCTCCAGCGACATTCGCAGTACAAAATTGCATATTGAGGTCAACGTCGATACAAAAGAGTGGTGATTTAAATGTTGTCTTTCCCGAGTGCCCCTACACACGCACGCCTGAGCCACCTCTCTCTCCTCACTGAGATCAGAGAGAGGATATAGCTTCCTGGGATTTTGATGTGGAAGATTAGAGACTTTTTTATTAAAGGGTAGAAACCCATTAAATAATTTTAAAATGATTAAACTTTAATTAAATAATAGATTAAATTTGGAGGAATGATAAATCGAATTATTAAAATAAGGGATATTTATTAGGAAGAGATTTATTCTTTAATTTAAAAATCCCTAAATTAATCATCTCATTAATGTTCAACTTTTAATTAAAATGATAATTCAAATTCAAAATATTAAAAGACTTAATTAAATTATTAAACTCTTTAAAATTTCAATTAAAATTAAAAATAAAGTAAATTAAAGATAAATTAAATTAAAATTAAATTAAATTTAATAATTAAATTACATTAAATTAAAACAAATTAAATTAAATTAAACTAAATTAAATAATTAAATTAAATTAAATTAAATAATTAAATTAAATTAAATTAAACAATTAAATTAAATTCAATAATTAAATTAAATTAAATTAAATAATTAAATTAAATTAAACAATTAAATTAAATTAAATAATTAAATTAAATTAAATCAAATCAAATTAATTAAATACCAAATCAAATTAAATTGAACTATGTTAAACCAAATCAAATTCAATTAAATTAAATTAAATTAAATATAAAGCAACTTGAACACTATTCCAAATTTAAACCCTTTAACTTAAATCAAATCATTTCAATACTAATTTACCCTCGAAAGCTTTGATTATTATAACTCCTAAATGGAACATCAAATGAAACGTTACCTCACTCATAGGATATTCAAATGTCTTAGTTCACCGAGCAAGTTAACAAGATTTGAAAACTTCGGACGATCGATTCATTTATATAATTAAACTCATTTGGACTTAAAACAATCCTAGAAATATCGAAAAGATGTTTAAGATTCTTCTTAAGCACTTCCTCAATATGATAGGATATTTATAAGAACAATTGGACTTAATTATTCTTTGATGAAGAAAATCGTCCTCAAACAAAAAAACACAAAGAACTTAGACGTCATAGGAGATGACTAGCTATAGGATTAGGAATTTGGTAGAAAACCATAACCTTTCCCTTAGTTTTACCTAGGAACTTGCTTAAATATTCTAATTGTGTTTTAAGTGCAGCTTGGGATGACGGGAAGACCCTCCGTGTACGCTTTTATTTTATTGCAATCTACTTTCTCGCAATTTACATTATCGCAATTTATTTAATCGCATCGCACTTACTTTTTCTCGCATGGTAAACAACCGTTGCATGAAAACCCACACCTTTAGGATAGACCCTAAAACCGAAACCAAATTAAGTTAAAAGTCATTGCAAGATAAAATTCACCGCCACAACATTTCAAAATATAAAACAACTCAAAATTTAATCACAAACAGAACACAAAACTACAATTACAACTAAATTAAAACGTCCCGTCGGATGATCGGAATACCTCGGATGATGTAACCTACGTGTTGCTAACGGGATTTCCCACGGTCTAAATGAAAGTGTGGAACTCATTCAGCTGAGTTTAGCAAATTCATCTGGACTAAGTGAATCCGATAAAAATAATGATGCCTAAGGATGGAACCGCGGGATCTTAACCGGTGTCGTTATAATCAACTTTAAGATTTGTTTTAATTAAAATACAAAAACACTTGGAAATTAAGACTTCTCTAAACCAAAACATTTTTCTCATCCCCCGATTTATGATTTCTAAAACTAAACCTCCGCAACAACAAGGAGCTCTGAGCATGATGGGCAAGACGACCATCGTCGTCAAGAAAACTCGAACCTACTTCAAAGAAAACCTTCTTAGAATTAAACAACAAAGCCATAGGACTTCGAGGTAGCTTGCACTAGCGCAACATAAATCCTCAACTCTTCGTTAGGCATTTGCATTGCAAATTAAGCCCTAACCGGTCTTAGGATTCCGAGGTAGTCGTCCGATACGACAATAAACCCTCACATCTTCTAAGCTATTTGTTTGATTTTATCATACAAATATAAGTCCTAATTAATTAAAATCGACAAGATTGAAATACTAAATAAACATTAGGACTTTCCTAAATTCAAGCCAAACAATAGTGATAGTCGGGAAATTACCGAAGTTCGCTTCGAATCGTTGATTTCTCCTACCTTTCTTCCTTTGGATTCATAAAACAAAATGTTCCAAAATTTGATCCATTCCCTATCGAAACTCCAAAATTCAATCTTTCGAAAACCTTAAACTTCGAAATTCTCGAGAGCAGAATTATCGATTATTATCGAGAGTTTTCTTAGGTGATTCCCGTCACTTAAGATGTAATTAACTATGGGGCTTCGCTCTTATAGGAATTTTAAAGAACCTGAGTAATATAAACCCCGTTTAATACTTTCATATTAAGCGGGGAATTTGTCGGCTTATAAAATTGGTTCGCGTACCAAACGGATGTCACAAAACTTCTAGTTTATTTGATCGAGCCCCACCATCAAGCAAGTATGTCTATCCTTAGGGACGGATACACGGCTTGTGGTGCGGTGCTCGTTTATATAAACTATTCTGGGATGTGAGATCGGCTTTAATCTCATATTTAAAATTATTTTCAAAATCAAATACTACTTTTTTTCAAATTATTTATCTAAATTAAAATTTAAATTCGCCGACAATTTCTGTTAGGCGACCCCCTTTTAAAATACAATACAACCTAAAAATAAGCCGTACAAAATTCTGGCGACTCCGACGGGAAGATTCCTCTCTCCATTATAATCAAATAATTCTGCTTTCAAAAAAATCGGTAGTGTATCCATGTCCCTAATGGATCAAACTACCCTTCTTTCCGTTGGAATACTATGTTCATTTCTATCTTGAACAAGTATAGCCAACATTCTCTCGGATTTAGGAGCCACTGTTTAGACACCCCTAAACAGAGAGGTTCCGAGATCCTTTTACCTCATTTCTGAGGTGGGGTGGACCCCCGAATATTAAAAATTAACTTTTTTAGAAAATTGAAATTTTAATTTTCTTAAATTCCCCTAATATCAGAGAGGCTCTAAAACCAATTTGGTGAATTTTTGAAAGGTATTTTGAAAGCTATGAATTTCTTAAAGTTTAAAATGACTAAATGGCTTAACCAACCCATTTAGTAGGGCTAACCAAGTCCAATTGACTTCAAATTTTTATGGTGGGTTCCTCTGATCCTAAAGGTCAGTGGAGAATTGATTTCAAGTCAATTTGATGTATGGTTAACTCTAATTAATTAGTGGACCTATTTTGGGTGTTTAAGCCAATTAGTGGTTATTTTAAATGAACTAATTCAAAACCTATTTTTCCTAGGGTCCTCTGGTCATAAGGGACATCACCAAATTTTCCTAGAATTTATTTCACAACATGCTAATTATTGGAATTAAAATACTTAAAACAGCAACATGAATTTGAAAAATCAATAACTTCTCATAGGGATGGCCTCTGACTTTGGAAAATTCAGTGGAATGTTCCCAAATTCGGAGGCTTCAAGAGCCCTATGGTCTCATGCCATGGTGAATTTCCTATATGCATGGAGAATTAAAATAATGCAGACAGTAAATAAATTATTAAAAATAAAATACTTAATGAAATTAAATGATTTCTTTTCCACATTATTTTCCTCTGTTCACTAAGCAAGAGGGTATTTTTATTTTATTTTTCTGATTTTTCTACACAAAGTTATGAATTTTCCAAGTTCAGGGAATTAAATAAATAGGAAAATCCCTAATTTTCTATTTATCCGAGTCTGGCGCCGCGTCATCCTCGGCATCTCGGAACGGCCACGCGGCGCGCTCCCATTCGACGCCGCCGCTTGAGTCAGCAGCCCGGGTCCCGCCTTCCGCGTATCATCTGCCGATCCGACCTAATCTGAGTCGTCCGTCCGCGCGTGTATTGAATGAACGGCATCCGTTCATCGTCCCCAAGCCTCCTAGCCCGAGAACCGTCCATCTTCTAGGCCTAAAATCTCACTCGATACTTGACCAAATTTAACGTTCTTATGCTCTATGGGTTCGTCTCGAGAAGACGAACACATCCATACGGTTTATGTGGCATGAAATCGACTTAATGAAAATGGAGAATGTTCGGAAGCTCGGGAAGAAGAGTGAGGCCATACCTTTGCTCGCAGAAGTGTGGCTTCGATCCGAGGGTTGTTTCACCTTCGATTGGATCCCAACAAGCTCCGGATGAAGTCTCCCGGTCCGGTGAATTGCCTAGGTAGGATTTCGACCACGGCCCGATCACAAAGCTTCGGAGGCCGGAGCAACTCGGGTGGCCTCGGAGATGGGGCTTTTGTCGGTGGGCACCTTCTCTTGGTCCGGTGAAGGTGTAGGACCAATCAATTCGAGGATTGATCCACCGTGGAGAAGTGTCCTGGTTTTGGGTGGAATTTCAGCTGAGAAATCGGATTTCGTCGATGGGGATTAGTGGCAAATCGACACTGGGGATCAACTGCTCTGAGGGTGGAGAAGGGTTTGTAACAATTTTGGCAGAGTTTCGGCAAGGTTTGTGCAACTCCTCTCATGGCCGTGAGGGGTGGTGTTTAAATAGGAGAGGGTGGAGGGCCTCCCAGGGAGAGTTAGGGCTTGGGATCAGCTGCTCTGGGCATGGGAAGAACAGTCATGGTGGCCATTGGGCATGGGGCAGCTCAGCAAGGGAGAATTCCAAAATTGACTCACATGTGAGCTCTTGGCCATGGTGTTTTCCGGCGACCTGGTGGCTGGCCGGCCAGGCATTGGTCACCATCTTGTTCAGGTGGGTCAGGGCTGGGGTTTAGTGTAGGCAACTGGCAAATGCCATGTGTAAAAGGCTTGGATTAGAATGGAATGGGAGAGGGCTCATTTTGGCTCAAATTGGTCAACCCCTCCATTTGGGCTAGGTGCACCACCCAAGGCCTGGTTTAGGCTGAATAGAAAGTGATTTAGGTCAGCTTAATCAGTGGGGAATGGTCACCATCCAAGTACAATTAAGCTTAAGCAAGGTTTAGTGGAATCATGGGAGTGGTTAATCACCTTTAGGAATTAAGGAAAGGGTCTCCTCCTTTTGCCCAAAATGTCATGGTGACATGTAAAGAGGCTCTCATGGCTTCCATGTGGCTCATGCATGGCTTCATGGCTCACCTTTGGCTTGGGAAAATTCAAGTCAATTTCATGGAAATGGATTTAAGAAAATTTTGGTATTTAGGGGTGATTTGGCATGAGGCATGATTTGGAATTATTTGATGATGGGATTATAACTTAGGGAATGGCTTTGATTAAATGGATGGCAAATGGAAATGTCATGTGGGCTTTAGGGCCAATTTTGGGCTTTTGTATTTGGTAGAAATGGGCTTTTAAAATGGTTTAGGGAAGTGGGCTTTTGGATTTTAAAATGGATTTTAGGATGGAATTTTGGCAAAGGTTTGGGCCAAATAATTGTTGGGTTTAGCTCATAGATGTGTCATGAGTGACTTGGAGCAAATTGGGAGTGATTTGGGTTTGAATTGGGTTGAATTTGGGCTTCTTTGGTGAATGAGCCAATGTAGGTCAAATTGGGCTAACTTGGGCCAATGTTGGGCTAGGGTTGAAATTGATGTAAAATAAGTGTTGGGAAATGTTTATGGGAGTGTTTCAAAGAGGTTTTGGCCTTGGTTGGGTTTTGATTTTGGGGTTTGGGCTTATTTGGGTTAAGTTTGGGTTTAGGTCAAAATTGGGCCTTTTAGCTTTGGGTTGAATTTGAGTGGGGTTTGGGTCTAAATTTTGGAAAAATCATGTTAGTGTTTTGCTTGTGGGAATGTTAAGGAAGATTTAGAAAAGATTTGGGGTTAATTGGAGTTGAATTGGGTGAGTTTGGGTTAGGTTTGGGTCATGGGTCCAAATTGGGCTTTAAGGCCAAAAGTGAAATTGGATCCAAATGTCAATCAAATTGGACTTGAATTTGGTCTAAATTGGTGTTGGGAATGTTGAATTGAAGTTTAGAATTGAATTGGACCAGAATTTGGGTCAATTGGGTAGGTTTGGTTTGACATTGGGTTCACTTAGGGTTAAAATGAGTGAAATTGGGGGTTTTGACAAAAGTAGGGTAAATTGACAAAATTTGACCATAGTGTAGTTGAAAAAAATAAAATTGGGAATATTTGGGATTTTCTGGAATTTTCTGGGAATTTTCTGAATTTTTGGATTTTTGGGTCAAGAGGGGTATTTTGGGTATTTGGAGGGTATTGGGAGGTATTTTTGGAATTTTTGGTATTTTTGGGTATTGATGATCTATTTGAGTAATGTGGAAATGTTTGGGATTGATTTTGGGGAATTTTGGGTAATTTGGAGATTTTTGAGGGATTTGGGTAGTTTCAAGGGTTTTGGAGTAAATGTGAGCGAGTGTCCTGTGAGTCAAAAATTGAAAATTTGAGAAATTGAAGATTGGGTGAACTATTTGAGTAATGTGGAAATGTTTGGGATTGATTTTGGGGAATTTTGGGTAATTTGGAGATTTTTGAGGGATTTGGGTAGTTTCAAGGGTTTTGGGTAGGCTAAGCGGGTGTAGGGTCCCGGGGGTCAAAAATTGAAAATTTGGGAAATTGAAGATTGGGTGAATATAAGTGGAATGAAATCATTTTGGTTGAGCCATGAAGCCATATCAAGCCCACATGAGCCATGAAGGGACTCATTCGAGGCATCCACTATGTTGTTCCTAACCCTCTTAGCCAAGCGGCTTAGGGGTTAAGGATCATCCCCGTGAATCACCTACATGAGTCGTGAGGTCGGGTTAGGTATAGGTGTGTGAAAGTGTAGTGTATAGGTGTAGTGTGTGTAAGTCAACCCCTTCACTGCGACTGTGGCCACCAGTGCGGGCCCTAAGGCCAAAGAGTCCTATAGGAACTCATCCTTTAAACTTCCACATTCGATTTCAACCCTCTAGGTGATTAGGGGTCTATAGTCAAGTTTGTAGAGTTTGCAGGGAGTTAGGAAGTGGTTTGAATTTCTAAAAGGTGGGTCCCAATTTTAATCCTCTAAGATAGTCAAAGGAAAAGCCTAAGGCTAGATCCTAAGTACTAAAAAGAAGAAGAGAAGACCTCATCAAAAATGAGGTCAACACCAACCAACTAGTGGTCGACTATAAATGGTTGGCCAATCTTTTGCATCTCATCTCTTTAAGTAGTTGGAAGGCATAAGGTGCCAATTTTTTTTTTTGTTAAAAAATAATGATGACCATCTCCAATAGCTATATCTCTTTAGGCGAGCCAGACTACCCCACATGGGTGGAAGAGACAAGTTCAACCACTTTGGCGGATGAGCTCGATTCAACCACTTTGTTAGGTGAGCTCGATTCAGCCACTTTGACACGTGAGCTTTGTTTTATTATATATAAAATAGAACGAGAAAATTTGCACACATAAAACGCAGAGAAAAGAGTGACAATTTTACGTGGTTCGACAACTATTGCCTACTTCGACAACGTTGTAGAAGATTTTATTACTTCAGGAATTTACACTGTCGTTGTCCGCCTCGATGATTACAAGAAATAATATCCATTTCTTCTTCTCTCTCTCTATCTTCCTCTCTCTCTCTCTTCCGCTCTCTTCCTACTCGTGAACAACATAAATGAAGAAAGAAAAAAATGGAGAGAGAAAAAAAGCTTTACTGTTGCCTTCTTTTGGGTCCACCGTAAGCCAAAAATGATAAGGGAGGAGAAACAGAGAGTGTATTATTATTCTCTTGCCTTCAAACGATGCATATGAGGATGGCAGGACCTTTGCATCAATTCACGAATTGATAGGGAGGAAGGGTTAGCGAGAGCAGTTAGATTTACCATTTTTTTGTTTTTAAAACTGGGCTCCACTCAATGAAGCTCCCACTTGGAGACCGGTATACATGAAACATTATCTTTTTTTTTCAAACTAATATCCTCCATTGGTGGTGTCCCCCTTTTTTTCGAACGTGATATCCCTCATCTCTGCAACTCAAGGCCTCTGTCTTCATGCCAGAAGACCAGCTAAAGTCCAACACAACTTCAATTTCTCAAGATTAACACCCTCAGTCGACATATCAGCATCAACATAGCTTAGTACCTCCAAGCTCTTTTCTAGGTCACTCATGTCTCTGCATGCAACACCCACTGCACGAGCAATATCCTGTCTCTGCTGAAAGCCTTTTTCAACAAGTCTAGCTCTGTACCTCTTACTGCCATCATGCTCAGTCTTCACATGGTGCATTTAGTTATTGTGTAATGCTTTCTTCCCTGGTGAAAGATCTGTCATCTCCCATATCTGATTTTCTAGCAGAGAATCCATCTCCTCCTTCATAGCAAGCTCCTACTTGCTCAAATTTTCAACTTGCAAGGTTTCTTCATAACTCTGAGGTTCTTCAGCATATGTCAGTAGAATATAGTTCAAAGTTGGAGAGTAACGCTGTCAAGAATGTCTAGTTCTTTCTGAGCTGTGAACTACAACTGTAGGGGTGGACTGCTCTGAAACTAACTGCGAAAAAATAAGAATACCCACTCTCCTCGTCACTTGCATCTCTGCCCCGTACCGTGACATCTAGTAAATCATCAAACCTTACCAATTCAGATTCTTGCAGTGTTGTTTCAAAAATTATATTGGACTTGTCCTTGTACATAAAATTTTCATTCAAAATCACGTTCCTCCTCATTATGATCTTCCGACCTTGATCGTCTCAGAAACGCTATCCAAACGCCTCGTCTCCATAGCCAATGAAATAACACTTCTTTTACTTAGCCTCGAGCTTGCTACGAGCCTCAATTTTAATAAGAACATAAGAAAGACATCCAAAAGTCTTAAGGTGAAAATTTTGACCTCTTTCTCACTCCAGACCTCCTCAAGCAATTTACAGTCTAATGGAACAAATGGCCCATTGTTGATCAAATAAACTACAGTGCTGACCGCTTCTGCCTAGAAAGTAAGTGGTAGCCCGTCGTGCGATCACATGCTTCTAGCCCACTCATTAATGGTCATGTTCACTTGCTCGACAACACCATTTTGATGTGGTGTCTCTGGAATGAACTTCTCCATTCTAATGCCCTAAGCTGCATAATACTCCTTAAACTCACCATCAATGTACTCACCACCATTATCAGACCTAAGACATTTTAGTTTTAAGCCCATCGCTGTCTCAACCATGATCTTCCAAGTCTTGAACACATTAAATACATTATATTTATGCTTCAAGAAATAAACTCATACCTTTGTACAGTGATCATTAATGAACGTGACATAGTAACGATAACCTCCAAGAGATGCCGCTAGAGAAGGTACCCACAAATCTGTGTGTACAAAATTCAGCTTTCCTTGGCATCCTGTCACTTTTCAAGAAATTGACATTCCTCTGTTTCCCCATAATGCAACTCTCACACATGCTGAGATCAACTGACTTTAGTTCTGGTAGCTTGCATCTGGACTGAAGTTCTTTCATACCTCTATAACTCATGTGACCAAGTCTGTAATGCCACCACTCTGTTGTGCTCTTTGCAACAGTAGTATCAATACTGTTAAACAAACTAGTAGTCATATACATCGTACCTATTTTCTTACCCTAAGCCAGTACCAGTGCTCCTTTAATAACCTTCGAGGTGCTATCTGAGAACACTACTGAATGTCCACACTCATAAAGCTGCCCAACGGAAATGAGGTTCTTCTACAGTTCATGAGCGTGTCTGACCTTTTGCAGAGTCCACTTGTTCTTGTTAGGAAGTAGGGCTATCAAAACGGCTCGTTGTTCGCGAACAGCTCGTGTTCTACTGGTTAAGAAGCTCGTGTTTGGCTCGTTCGCTATGTTAACAAGGCTTAACGAGCCAAAAATGAACAAAGATTATGTTTTATTTCTTATATATATATATATATATATATATATATATATATATA
Source organism: Papilionanthe hookeriana x Papilionanthe teres (assembly GCA_022702705.1). Classification (NCBI taxonomy): domain Eukaryota; kingdom Viridiplantae; phylum Streptophyta; class Magnoliopsida; order Asparagales; family Orchidaceae; genus Papilionanthe; species Papilionanthe hookeriana x Papilionanthe teres. The sequence goes on along the minus strand of CM040426.1, from coordinate 72,390,896 downwards.
TATATATATATATATATATATATATATATATATATATATATAAGGAAAGGCCTAAGGCCAATTTCATTGAAATAGGGAAGATACAACATAAAGTTTTTTAGGAGAGGACCCAACAGGTGAAGTCCTACCCCTAAGTTACAAAATATAAGGATGGCTTAAAGTGAGTAGGATACACAAGACATTAAAGAAATAAAACATGCAACTATGTAATTAATAAAGACTAAGGAGGAGATTGCATAGTCTTTCCCCTTCCTTGGGATTTTGAGTGGAAGTCAGAAAGCAAGTTTTGAAGTATTGTTCCATTGCCATTGAGAGACCCGAGTATCATCTCGCTATATCTCCTAGCCGAACATAATAGCCACCTTATTTCTTTTCCGAGAAGTGTAAACTCGTCATTCTTCATCCGCAAGGCCTCTGTCTCATCAATGAGAGGAAATGGAGAGGTCATTGTAGGTTTCACTGCTTGCGTAGGACATTTTTTCAATACTTGGGGGATTCCTTTCTTCCTGCTAAATTTGTGCGTAAACCGTTCAAACTCCAAAGCTTTAGTGGCAACGAGAATCGGTTTAATCGCACGAGGTGAAATAGGGGGAGCTATCTCCTCCCTCTGAAGATGTGGGTCTTCCGTAAGTGGGTGGAGAACTAAAGGAGAAACCACGTCCCCCCTCTCATGGAGAGGCGTATGATTTGTAGTCTTAGGAACGAAAGTAGCAGAAGACGAAAAAGAAGTCGATTATTTGGATCGAATAATAATATCCGCATCAATTGCATGACTAGTGTCAGGAATGAGATTAACATCCTGTGGATCAACTATTATCACTGGAGGTACCTCCGAATTTTATGGCTGGTATTCGGTGATCCGTGGCACATCAGCAAAAGAGTTAGGTAGCATTGCAGGTATCACTTCAACAGAAACCTCAGGAGGTCGGGGTGGGAGGTCAAACCGATAGTGTTTCCCACCGAGGGAGCTTGTATATATATATATATATATATATATATATATATATATATATATATATATATATATATATATAATATAAATGTGTGTGTGTATGGATACATACATATTATATATCTATATCTATATATCTACACACATATAGACAGAGAAGAAACAAACACTCATAATCTCACGAAGGAAAAGGTGCCTACTCATATCGGTAAGATCTCCCGCTAATAAGCACTTAGTTGTTCTACTCGCTCTAGGGGTGGGAGAATCCTAAGTATTGAAACCAATCGCTGCAAAGAACCTCTCCCACTTCGGATCAGACGGCTCACCCTTGGGAGGTAGAGTGGCAAGTGTATACCTCTAGACGAAAGAAGAAGAACAGGGGTAATATGCTGCTTGGGAATATTATGGATGACACCTTGATCTCTCATGGTAATGGTGAATCACTCCAGAGGTTGATTATTGAATGCGCTACAAGAACCCATGGAAGAGGAAGGCCTTGGCGACCTCGTTCACTGAAAAAGTTTTAGTAGCTTGTTTTACTTTTGTCCATCTTTCGTACTTTTGTTTGAGCTTCGTTCTTCTTCGTTTTCTATGAGTAGAGCTCCATCATCGGCCCTCTCATACTACCCGTGTTTGTAACCTCTTTTATCTTAATGAAAATACCCAAGAGCTTCTTCTCAAAAAAAAAAAAAAAAATCTACACATATCTACATACATTCATACATATATCTATATATATATATATATATATATATATATATATATATATATATATATATATATATATATATATATATATATATATATATATATATAGATGCACACACACATAAATACACACACACATATGTATATATAGATATATATATATATATATATATATATATATATATATATATATATATATATTAATGAGTAGTATTTTTAAAAAATTTAAAAGATTTATAATCAATTAAAATTATTAATTAAGTAAATATAATAAAAAATATTAAATTAGATTCAAATGATGTTTTAATATAAACTATAATTCTTAAATATTATCTCAACTCTTAACATCTTATGGTTACGTGATTAGGATTGTCAAAACGACTCTTTGTTCGTGAACAGCTCGTGTTCGGCTCGTTAAGCAAACGAGCCGAACACGAACACACTTTTTGGGCTCGAAATATAAACGAGCCGAACACGAGCTGAGCCTTGGCTCGCTCGTGTTCGGCTTGTTTACACCCCTATTAGGAAGTGTAACGTCAATGTCTCCAATTCCTACCACATTCAAAGCTTCTCCATCTGCCAGATATACTTTCTCAAAGTCACTTGCAACATAATTTTGCATCATTTCCTGATGAAAAGTTATATGGAAAGAAGCCCCTAAATCTAGTATCCATTCATCAACATAACTATGAACTGGTAGCAGTAGTGCATCATATACTTTTTCAGTTACCACATTTGGGCTGTCATTTTCTGTCTTCTTAGGATTTCTGCAGTTTCTCTTTATGTGGCCAGTTTTGCCACAATTCTAACAAGTTACTTGTTTACCAAACCTTGAAGTGCTCTTGCATCTGTACTTTGATTTTGATCTTCCTTTGTTTGAGTTCTTGTCATGTGATCTCCCTCTAGAACATCATATTTGAGGTCATATTTAAGGTCTCGCTAGAATCTTTTCTGCGAACCTCCTCAGCCAAAATCCAATCACGAATATCATCATGTTTCAGTTTAGGTTTACCTACAGAATTGCTAACAGTCATCCTCATAACTTCCCAGCTATTTGACAATGAAGCCAACAAGATCAGTGCACGTATCTCATCATCAAATTTAATTTCCACATATCATAATTGATTTATGATAGTATTAAAATCATTCAGGTATTGTACAACAACATACCTTCTGTCATCTTCAAATTGAATAACTTTTTCATCAGATATACCATTTTATTCGCTGATGACTTTTCATTCACACCTGACTGGGTTTTCATAAGATCAGCAATAATCCTTTCCTTGACGACTTTGTGTGCAACGAACCTCGACAGAGTCAATCGAATAACCCCCAGAACTTGACGATCCATTAAATTCCATTCAACCTCATCCATCCTTTCAGGCTTTTCCCCAATAACGGAAGATGAAGTTTCTTCTCATAGAGGTAATCCTCTATTTGCATCATCCAGTAACCAAAATCTGTACCATTAAATTTATCGATCCCTGAAACCTTCACTTCATTTGCAGTCATCATCTTTCTTTAGATCCGAATAAAGCTCTAATATCAGTTGTTGTGGTATATATAAAATAGAACGATCAACGACGAAACAAAAAATAGAACGAGAAAATTCACACACATAAAACACAGAGAAAAGAGCGACATGCGATTTACGTGGTTCGGCAATTTTTGCCTACGTCCATGGAGTTGCAGAGGATTTTATTATTTAAGGAATTTACATCGTCATCGTCCGTCTAGACCATTACAAGAAATAAATCTCTCTCTCTCTCTTCCACACTCCCTCTCCTCCTCTCTTTCTTCCACACTCCCTCTCCTCCCCTCTCTTCCTACCCGTAAACAACACAAATGAAAACGACAAAAAACAGAGAGAGAAAGAAAGCTTTGCTGTTGTCTTCTTTTAGCTGCATCGTAAGCCAAAAATGATAAAGGAGGCGAAACAGAGAGCATATTATCATTCCCTTGCCTTCAGCGATGCCTATGAGGACGGCAGGACCTTTGCACCGATTCACGAATCGATAAGGAGGAGGGTTGGCATGAGCAATTAGATTTACCCTTTTTTTTTTCTTTTTTAGAAACTGGGCTCCACTCAACAAAGTCAATAATATCAATAAAAATTTCCATAAATATGCTCTTACTTGGTAATTTTTACTATTACAAAATGGTGAGAAAATCTTCTTTGAAAAGAAAATTCCTCAAACAAAGCTTAGCATGCCTAAAGATGGCCATTTGGACATAAACTATCCTCAAACAGATTATACAACCAGATAAAAAGACTAAAAGACTAAAGCTGAACTAAAATTCTTTTGGTTTACAGCAAGCAACAGAAAGCTATAGTATTAAAACTGAAAATTTCACAGCTGTAGAGCCGCACTAAATCCACAGTAGAACTATTAGAGACAAAATATGCATTGAAATTTTCAAAAAGAAAAACGGTCAGATGAGTTTAATTCCTTTCAAAAACCAAAAGAAGAAGAAAAATGTGGAATTAGAGCAACTTAAATCATTGTTTTACATAAGGATTAGGTTGCAGTGAGGGAAGTTTTCTAACTAGTCTCAGAGCATCTACAGACATGTATACCACCCAAATGCAATATATTTACATATCTAACCCCAAAATTTTATTTTTTTTTATATTTATACCACACATCTATGCCAAAATTAAAGTTTAGGGGGTTATATATGTATATACATAGGAATTGAGTGGTTTTTATCTAATTCCTCCCTTTTTTTTTCTTTATTTCTAGCCTGGGAGAGACAGTAGATTAATAAAGTATCTAATTGTTCAACTAATAAGTGATTAATCAGATGATTGCAAATCAGAGGGCTCGGAATTTACTAATATGTGAGAGTTGTTCCGAATCGAGTTCGTATGGCACGAACTCATGATCATAGAGGATTGGGCATGACTATGAATGCCAAGAAACTCGAGCAACCAAGGCATGTAGAATAATGAAACTCGAGGTCGTAACACTAAGGTCGAACAACAGACCAAACAACTAGGAGGAGAAAGATCGAGATCAAGCGCCGACAATCAGATGTAATGAACAATCAATTGGCGTCAAGTACTTAAAGGGAGAAGACTCAAACTCTTCAAGTTCTTAACATTACAAATGGAAGTTGACTTCTCCTGAGGCCCATCGGTAGTTCGTCAAAACCTAAGGATCGGCACCCAAGGAACGTGTCATGCCCTAGAAGGAACTTATAAGAAAGTAATAATATTTATTTATATTCAACTCAAATAATAAAGTTCAACGAGTCATGCCCTAAAAGAAACTTATAAGAAAGTAATAATATTCATTTATATTCAAATCAAATAATAAAGTTTACAGTAAAATTGTAATTTATATATCTTTTTCTTATTATTTTTGCTAATTATTTTTATAATTTGACTTTAATACGTTTAATTATATGAATTCAATGATAAATTCAGAACCTTTTGAGAATAAATTTGAGATTAAGCTATTAATAAAAAAACAATACTAGTTATCACTTTATTAAGATTAATGTTCGATTTAAAAATATCTATTTTTTGAATAATATATGCAAATATAAGAAACGCATCAATGAACATAATTTCGATAAAGGGATTGGACATCGCTTTTGCGCTATTTATTTTTTATTTTTTTAACCCCAAAGTTTGCATGTTGCAAAATATTAAGTTAAAAATTTCTCAGATGTTAACATAAATCTCAAAAAAAAATTTAACGAGAAATATTTAAACTAAAACTTAAAATCATCATGAATCTCGTTTTTAGTAAACTTATAGCAAAACTGATCAGCTTGACAAGACGGACTCAATGACACCAAAAATGTCCCAATGTGCTCACATCGAATTGTTAAACCACTTTTAAAAGCTTTTGATACAAAATTGGTGGAATGTCAAATGAATTACAAATCTGACAAGTTTATAGTCAAATCAAACATCTTGAAGAGATGAATCCAATGATCCAAAGATCGTTTAATTTCAACGCTGTTAAGACACTCAATTGTCCATAGAATGTCATCTGATTAGAAGAAATGGTTCGGATTTGATCTTTATTTGCGGGGAGGCCACTCCATGATTCTATAATAGACTTTTACCCTCTTCATAGAAGAGGAATAAGACCTTAAACCAGAGGATCGAGAGAATAGCTAAAGTTTGACTAGAAGGAGTCGAATTCCAATGCGACTCTGGATGAAAGACCCACGAACACTTCTCACTCCCACAACCACTAACCACATCAACCCTCGCTCGTCGGTCACTGTCGACAACCATCAACTGCCCCTGATTATTGTAATGAAGCCCCTTGTGGAGTCACTACATACACTGCAGAGTAACGAAGCACAATGTAGCGTAACGACCAAATTCATAGAGTAATGAAGCACCATATGGAGAAGTGCATCGTCCTAAATAAGGTGTGATGACGTGTCATGAATATGGCACAACGATGTACCCTGATGACAATGTAACAATGTGCTATGCTTACGGTGCAATGACATGCTCCAAATATACTGCAAGGGAAAATCCAAAAAAAACAAGCAACGACACACCCAAAAGATAGTATAACAACACATCATGCATAAAGTACAATGATGTTCTCTAAATACGGTGATATATTGATCCCAGATATTTATGCTTACGTTTTATTTTCTTTTAATTATATCTCCTTCTTTACAATGACACCAAAAACTTGATGTCGAAGCAAATGAGAGTTTAATTGATATTATTATAAAATGAGATATTACACAAGTATATGTATCATTATCAAGTAATATAGGGCTTTCTGATTAAGCCCCGAATATCGATTCCACGGAGATCGCGGTTAATCACACTGGCTTTCAAGAGAAGTTCTAGTCTATAATAACACGCACTAGCATGGAAAGTCAATAAATGTTTGGTTTTAATTAAATCCTAAAATTATTACTACAATACAGCTTCTAAACTAAAACACTTAGAGAAATCAGAAAAGTGAAGTTCAATATATTAAAAGTTTTCTTCCTCATGCAATGAAATTAGTAACATGTGTAAAAGTAAAACATGTTGCGAGAGAGATTGTGACAAATATGAGCAATTATATTCTTGACTCTTACTTGGTTATATAAAGAACATAGGATAATTTGATGATTTGAAATTTTGTAGATGGGTTAGGCAGGGAAGATACTAGCTCTCACTCTAGAGTTCCCTCTTCTCCCTCCACTTGGGGGCTAACATCTCATAACAAAACTTTTCACATCAAACCAATTTAAGGACTTTAGTCTGTCACCCTAAAGTCCTCTAATTCTACACCTCTTAAACATGCATATCTCCCTATTTATTTGCACTCAATTATATGGACTACATTCTCACCCATATAATCTCATGTGATTCTCACCAATAGTTGACTGAGACAATACCACATTGGTTCTTACATGTTCTCACAACAAATTTTAACATTCAAGTTGATCAAGTTTACATGTAAATGAAAAACAAAGTAAAATCATCACAATATATTCTCACTCTGCTCAATTCTATATCCTAACATGCATACTAATTCATTGTAAGAGGGAGTAAAGAAAACTACTCACTACGCATGGAAAAACAACAAGAACTTTTCATTGAATAAGTGTTTGAAAACACACAGACAAAGTACTAGATTCAAATCAAAATACAATGAAAATACTTATCTTTGATGGAAATCAAACTCTCCTTATATAGCAAAAGCAATCTCCTTACAATCCTGTCCAAGACCAAAGTGAAAAGAAAAGAAGAAATTCTCACACTCTCTCTTTCTCTCTCACATTGTCGCCCCACTTGGGGCTCACGCCCAAGTCTTCTTCTTCGCAGCCTTCTTCTTCTCTTCTAGTTGTTGCTCTACCTTCTCTAAATCTTCTTCTTCAAGAGTTTGCAAGCCTTAATTACAATTTTCCAAGAGATGATTAAGTGTCTCTTCAAAATGAATCCACATTCAATGAATCATTCAAAGGGTACCTTAAGTATCTTTTCACTCCAAGAGACACATCCATTCCATAATAACTTCTCATAACTGACCAAAACTCTTCTAGAAAGTTTATTTTATCATTTCCAATGAATTCCTAGCACCAACTGGGTGGCGCCTAAACATGTACAAATGTGTCTGGTTTGACCCATTTTACTCCGGTATGCTCTCGTTTAACCCGTTCTGCTTCGATATGCTCCATTTTGGTCCATTTTTATTCTTTTTACTAAAATCATTCCAAATTCTTCAATTTGATGTATCTACAACAAAAAACACAAGAAAACATAACTTTAAAGTGTAATATCATTATAAAATATGGTATAAAAATAGTACATTTTTAGGTTGATCAAAATTCTCTAAACTTAAACATTACTTGTCCTCAAGCAATACTACACTTTTAAAATAATTTTTATAGATTAGAGTAAATGGGTCACCCTTTAGAATTGTTAAAATTTTGTTCTAAAAATGTGATACTTCAACTTAGAAGACCTTCTAGTGAATTGGACTAGCCCATGGTCTAAAACATTTCTCATCAAACTTGGGAATTTTTTTCCTATATAATTCAGAAAAATATACATATTTTTTAAACTTCAGATACCGTAAGCTTCTCCTCACATTTTTTTCTTTTTTTTAGGATCTTTTTCATCCATTTTTTCTGCTCTTTTCTTTTTTTTATGCGAGGATTACTATATTTGGAGAATTCCTTAAATGATTTTGAATTCCACTATCCTCCTCTAAAGTTAAAACTTATTACTTTCCTTTACTTAAAAAAGATATACATATATTTTTTTAAATACTTTCTAAAAAAGTCTTAGATGTTTGAAAATAAAAAATTCTAAGAATCCTTAATTTTCCAAAAATACATTTCTTCTTACTAAAGATACTTATTTATTTTCCCATGTTCTCCACTAAATATCCTTAACTCTAGGTTCACCCTTTTCACTAAAAATATCAACTTAGTTTTTCTACTCCATTTCTATACTTAAATTCTAACATTCTTAAGATGACTATACATAACAATAATCATTAGAAATAAAATACAAATTTATTTGTAGTATTTTTTAAAACAAGTAAGGTTTAAATTTGAAACATTTTTCATCCCCCCCCCCAAACTTAAGCTCAAACATGTTTAACAATAAAGTACAAAAATATGCTGCAGGGAAAAATCACTTTTACAATTTACTACACATCCTACAAAAATATCAACAAATAGCACATGGTAGAATATTGCAGTAGAAAGTAAAGCTGGCCTAAACATGCTTGACATATCTCTATAAAGAATTTTAAATAGTAGAACATGTACAAACTGAAGATTAAACATGAACACATTTTAAATTTTATAAAAGAATCGTTGAATGCTAGCAAGTTTAAAATATTAAGATAGGTTTTGTTGTCTCCAATGACTCATTCAACTTGACTCACAAACATACACACACAAACTCCAATACATAGACTCACAGATTTCGTAAACAAACCACAACTGAGGCTAATTTGATCTCCCTTTTACTCACATTTACCCTCCATACTTTCAATTTCTAACAGAAGAAACTACACTAATAACGTGGGTGTATTATAAGATTTTTTATATAGTTATCTCCCTTGGACTAGAATTCCCCTATTATAAAAACTCATGTGTTTCCAATTTTAGGTTTACTCTAAGTCTAAGGTATACACAATCTGGTAAATAAAAATAGTGTAGTTCATCCAGATGTTGTTCGCTAAGTAAGTTTGTGACCTTCCTCAGTAAAGACAAAGTCAGATAAAGGAAGTAATAGAGTTGACATGGAGTGGTCCAAGTCCAAACTCCACATGCTTCAAGGTAATGCTCAGCTCCGGTTAAGAACTAAGTCGTAACAGACTCGTTAGTCTGCTTCTACCAGAAGTCATAAACAAATTTAGTCAAGACCAAGGCATAACCTCACAACATTAACCCAAACTACTCTTACACATCAAACATCAATCAAACATCAATCAATCTGATCAATCCACGCAAACTCAATACATCACTAACAATCATAACTCTCAAGCACACTAAATCAAACCACACTGATAACTATGAGTTACCTCCCATAAAAAAACTAGATTTAACGTCGCCAGCCCGACAAATGATTTATCCTGGATCAAAATTCTATTTAAATAATCCTTTATCAATCACCCAATCTTTTTCAGATCTAGAGATTCCTACAACATCCTCAAATTGTAATTTTTCTTTCAGCTCTTCCTTTTCAGATTGATTCATATCATTGTTCCACATATTTCTTTCTAGATCCAATATTCTTATAATGATTTTCTCAATTTGCATATTCATATCTTCCTTGAAACTTATAAGAAATGAATCATTATAAGATACTTCAAGATCTCCCAAATTATGGATCGGATTCTCGTTAAATAATTCAAATTCTGGATCAAATTCTTCTAGGATATTCTTTTGTCTAATGTTATCTTCTAGTGGTCTTTCAAAATCCTTATCCTCTTTTCTCAACTCAAAGTTCTTTTGAAATATATCCGCAAATTCTCTTTCAAGTCTTAATTCGATAACTTTATCATGTTCATCATTCAATTTAATTTCTTCTTGTGATTGAGTCAAATAACGACAGTATGAAGATATAAGGACTGGTGGTGTAGATGAATTCCTTAAATAGGTAGGCTTTAACATTGTATGGGGTACATTCATCTTAAGTTCATGAGATTTTTCAATAGATGGAATTAAAAGTTTACTATTTTCGGTAACGTCCATCATTTTACACCTCTTCTGAACATACATACTGTCTTCTTTAAATAACGTTTTCAACTCGTCATGAAAGTCTATTTCGATCTTATCTGTTAACTTACTCTCAAAACTCTTTTAGAAATGGTCTTTACTTAGATAATAAATTTCATCCATCCAAAAATAATCATCATATTTTCTCTCAGTTGAATATTTCATAGTCTTTAATACATCAAAAGTTATTTCTTGGTTATTAATATTCATAGTCAACTCTCATTCTTACACATCTATCATAGCTTGTCCAATAACAAGAAAATGTCTCCCCAAAATAATTGGATTATCTGTATTGATGCCTTTATATAAATGATTTTTTTTTAATTGCGATGTCTAATTTACTAATTTAGTATCCTACTCAATGCCTTCTTTTTAGTAATATGTGCTAAAATAATTAATAGGCAAAATTTTTAAAATAATTTTTTTATTTTAAAATTAATATTAAAAATAAAATTTATAATATAAGCAAAATCGCCATTTTACCCCCATGAATCTGCCCATGAATGCCCACTCTCCAATGCCTTTCTTCTCGCTTGGATAGCTTTCATCCCATCATCTCTCACACTGTTTCACTTTTTCTACACATTTCCTCAACAATTTACATTTTTTCTTTCCCACGGGCGAAAGATTTTTCTGAATCTTACATCATTCCTTGCACCATTTCATTTTCTCTACACTCATCCTTCATAATGAAATCTTTGTCTGAATTTGACTTCATCCCTTGCACCATTTGAAGAGGGTTAAAAAAATTGGAATTTTGAGGAAGAAAATGATTACACGTGGCACTTTTATCAAGGTTATAAATTTTATTTTTAATATAAAGTTTTTTAATATTGATTTTTTAAAAAATTCTATTTTTAAGGTTTTGTCTAAATAATATACACATGCTAGATTAAATATCTAATTATGCTAAGTAATCCCTCAATTAATCATATAAAGCTATCTAGACTAATTTATTATTACTATTTAATTAATAATGTTATTGACTTATTGTTGCATGTTGTAGGATTCATGACAGTAAAGTGATAATTTTAAAAGCTTAGTGTTGCATGAATATCCAACACACACATAATTGAAAAAATAATAAAATGATACACCATAATTTTTGTGTGGAAAAACTTTGAAAATGGAAAGATCACGGGGTCTGGCCAGTTACAATAATCAACTGTGTGTTTCTAAGTACAAAGTCAACTCTTCTCATGAATTAGAGAAGTTGAACTTTTAAAACTAGTGATTTAAGATGTATAATAGTAGTTCAACTATAATAGCTATACTTGGGCTAAAACATATGTAATTGATCATTAAGACTATAGTCGTGTCTACAATAGTGACAATTCTCCCATAAAAGCATCATTTAAAAGTTGTAACAGTAGTAGTCGCCCATAAAGATCATAGTTGGTTAATACACGGGCAGTATTTAACCACAAAGATTGTGTCTGGAAGTTGTAACAAGAGTGGTTGACCACATAGGTCATCGTTGGCGACTACAATAACATTAGTTGATCACAGAGACCATTGTTGGAAGTTGTAATAGTACCAGTTTGCTACAAAGTTCGTAGTTAGTTGATGCAAAAGTAATAGTTGGTCACAAGTAGTTGTCCACAAATGTCGTGATTGTAAGTTGTAACAGTTGTGGTTGACAGCATAAGTTATAGTTGATGAATGCAATAACTTCAGTTGGTCACAGAGACCATAGTTGGTGACTGCAATAGCTTCAGTTAGACATAGAGACAACAATAGAAAACTATAATAATTGCAGTTGATCATGGAGGTCGTAGTTGGAAGCTGTAACAGTAGTAGTCGGCCACAAAGGGCGTAGCTGGTTGTCGCACTATTTTTAGTTGGCCATAGAGGCTGTAGTTGGTGATTGCAATAACTTTAATCAGTCATAGAATTCATGGTTGGTTACTACAATTGCATCAATTGTCCACACAAATCATAATTGGAATCTGTAATAATGTTTGTTGGCCACATAGGTTGTAGTTGGTGATTGTAAAGACAATAGTTAGTCATAATAACTGTAGTTAGTGGTTGGGTCCCTTCTCTCAGAATGGGGTTATAATTTTACAATTGGTACTACATTTCTCAATATAAATTGTAAAGTTAAATTGAATTATTTGGAACAACTGTTGTATTCTGGCTACGATGTTTGGTCTGTGGTAATAAGTGGTGACGACCGGTGGTGATCAATAGTGGTCATCGACTATGAAGGCCGAAATTTATCATCAAATCTTCAATATGGTGTTATATATTATGGTCATAAATGAGATACGGTATTAGCAAGCAGTGGTTATCAAAGGCAATGAGAGGGGGTGGTTGGTTGTGGTCGATGGTGTTTGACGGCTGTAAAGGTTGAAAGTTATGATCTGATCTTCAATACAATATTACAAATTACAGTCATATTTGGATACTACATTAGCAAATAGAGATCACCAAAGGTAGGGAGCAGGGGAGGTTGTGGGTCAACGATGATCGATAGGCGGTGGTTGACAGTGATGGTCGATAATAAAGGTCAGAAGTTATCGTCATGTCTTTATAAAGATGTGATATGTTATAGCGATTTTTGGGTCACAACATTAGCAAGCAGGGGTCACCGAGGGAGGTGAGTAAGACGACCAGCGGTGGACAGTGGTCGGCAGCTATAGATGTTAGAAGCTATTGCCGAGTATTTAGTCCAAAATGTTCTTTAGAATTCCTTCTCTATTCTGATCCCCTCCTCAAGTGAAGAGAGAGGGTTTATTATAGCCTTTAGGGTAGGGGCATTTTAGTCTTTTTTGCAAATAACTCCCCCAACCATCCAGATCATAGAAATCTTTTTAATGATTTAAGGATCTTAATGGCCCCATACTAAAGCTCGTTGGTTTCTTCCCTTCGAGCCACTCAATTTGAATATGAATATGTCAAATTTATAGTTCATTTGATCATTCAATTGATAATATGAATTTCTAGTTCATTTGAACATAAATGATTTTTTAATGTAATGTGATATGTTAAACACTATTGCATGAAAATCAAGTTTTGCCTTGAGCATTCATTTTCACGTGGTGTCTCCTTGAGCACCAACACTTGCAGTATTACCGCACATATATGCCACTATATGTGTGTGACTGATGCGCCCCCGTATGTGTTATTTTTCTGTGTGTTTTTATGTTTGCATGTATGTGCACACACTAGAGGTTCTACGCAAGCATACTTATCGTTCAAGTAAGATAGGGCTCTAATGGAGTCCCATTTTTTGATCCCATAGGGAAGCGATGTAAGAGGTCATTAGCCAAATTCTAGTCAACTACTATCAGACTTTAGTTTGGAAGGTCGATGTAAGTGATTTTTCTAACAAGTATTCTTAAAGGTAAACTTAAGTTTAAAATAACTAATAACTACACCTAAAGAAAAAAATTAATTCTAAAGATAACCCTTTATGGATGAATTGGTTTGATGAATTTTGAGATAATAAAATCTACTATTCTTGTGTAGTGAATTGGATATGTAAATGAATGAGATGCATTAGATATTTTATGTGTCAAATAAAAATAATTTTATTCTTTACCCTCTTTCGAGTGTAAAAAGAACATTGGTCCAAGGTTTAGTCCCTAAATCCGTAGGTAGGCTGCGAGGATACTGGCTCTTACTCCAGAGCTCCCACTTCCCTTCGCCTGAAGGCTAACTCTCGCTTTAGTTTCCAAACACTAGGACCGAATTGGAGATTTTAGTCTGTCACCCTTAAATCTCCAATTCTACGCCCATCAAAGTATATTTCCCTATTTATTTGCACTTAACCCCCATGAACTTCACCATCCATGGAATTTGAATGTGGTTCCACTTTGTTGAGAATTACACCGCTCATTTGGATCATATCGCAATTACAACGAATTTTAACACTACAGAGAGCTATTATTGTAACGTAAATGAAGTGAAAGTAAAAACCATCACATTTATAATTAAAATCCCTTCTAGCATGCATCCCAATATCCTAAACATAAATTCTACTCATTGCAAAAGAAATGTAAAAGGAAAATAACGACATAATTTGCTCATGCTACTATTTTTAAATAAGAAGAAAGAGTAAAAGAAAGACATCACAAAGCACGAACAAAACAAATGGAAAACTGCATTTCATCAAAGCAAATCTACTATGTAAGTGTTTAAAAAATCATAAGATAATGAAGAACACAGTACTTAGTTTTTTCCCCTTGAAAGAAAGATGAATATCTCTCCCACAAAGTCTTCTGCTGATCCATGCAATGCTAGTACAAACCCTTATAGTTTCTCTCTCAAAATCCCCCCACCAATCTCTCCAAAAAAGTAGAAATCTACATTTCTACTCCTTTTCTACAATTTTTAAACATTCTTCATGTTTTTCCTAACATCTACCACTTTTTTCTCTGACCTAAAATTGCTATTTTAAAGTGTAAGGACGAATCTCCAAGGGTTTCTTCAAGCACCCTTCCAAAAAGCGTCCAAATACGTTGAATCTCGGCCATAACCGCCCAAAATCGCATTAAAACTGTCTCGGGTGCCGTCGGTGATGGATAAGGCACCGTCGGTGCCTAAAACTCGTCATTTTTGGGATACCGGTGCCGGTTTGGGTGTCTTCGGAGCCCATTTTGTTCAGCTACACGGTTTGGCTCCATTTTAGTTCTGTTTCGTCCCTTTTCAGTTGCGTTGTGTTTCTAACAGATAGCCTTACAAAATAAGCATGAAAACATCCTTTCTTTAAAGTGTAATCTCATTCAAAAATATGCAAGAAGTGAAAGAGAATAAGCATAGAAACATTTATTGAAATGTGTCAGGCCAGAATTTACTTTCTTGCTCATTTTTGCTCTAATTTGCAACGTTTTTTGCTTCTTTTTCTCCAAGAATCCATTTATTGTACCTACAATTAAAATCATACAAAATATCTTCATTTGAAGTGCAATATCATTAAAATTAAACATAAAATGTATATGTAAAATCAAGTAATATTTAGGTGTGTCAGTGACTCAATACATACAAATTTTGGATGTGTGGTGGCTAGAAACACTAGCTTGTCGGTGTCTGAACCTCCTAAATAGAGAGCATACCACCTCATCTTTGGTGGCATCAGCCTTGAATTTCATAAGCAATCAAGATTGTGTGCTTGATTCAGGTTATGATTTAAAACCCATGAACCCAATGAATGCACAATGTACACCAACTTGATTGTATCATAGTGCATGATTTCATGAGCAACACCTTTTGTGTATTGGTAGAAAATTAGACTCGTTAGATAAGTGACATGTGTGTTGATTGTGACGCTTTAATGATCATTGATTACAGGGTAAATCTCAATGAGCAATACAAGTCACTTCATCAGGATCAACACTAGTATGACTGTGTTAAGGTTCCAAGAAACCTAACATGTC
The DNA here is from genome assembly GCA_022702705.1 of Papilionanthe hookeriana x Papilionanthe teres. NCBI lineage: Eukaryota > Viridiplantae > Streptophyta > Magnoliopsida > Asparagales > Orchidaceae > Papilionanthe > Papilionanthe hookeriana x Papilionanthe teres. The sequence continues at coordinate 72,375,140 of CM040426.1, read as the reverse complement.
ACTTTACATGTGTTGGTTTGCATTTAATGGCATGCTGTATTTTTCAAAATTATGCAATTAGCGAACTAGGCCATATGTGAGACCAAAACTTTTAAAAATCCCATTTAGGTGATAGATATTAGATCCTTATGATCTTTAGGGCGAGGACGAAATCAACGACCCAATTAATGTCATATAGGTAGCCTCTACTAATATATGTGCACTTAAATGCTGGTTATGATACATTCATTAGATGGTGTGCATGGCTAGTGCCAGGATGTTATGTACTATTTTTTTGTGTCTGTCTATAGTTCTTTGTTGGATTGGTTGCTCTAGTCAAGCATCATTTTGTGTGACACTTTCACGTGTTACTGAGTTTGAGACATATGAAATAGTATAGTAGGGTGTTATTCTTACATGGAGCCAAGCCTAAACACACACACATAAAAAAAGGGAGAAGCAAGTAATGATTTGAAATCTAATAATTTATGCAAGTGTTGTTAAAGCTCCTCCCATCAGACATGACTCATATGTATTGCATGAATATAACCCGTGCTAGCTTTGTGCACATCAAGTTCTTTTTTATTTTTTGTTATGTATTTGATAGAGTTCATAGGATCGATTCCATATCAAAAAAAAAAGGCACATACATGGGTTCTGAGGCACACAGAACACTGAACCACGTGACAGGGACCAAGAGCAAAAGCTCGTATCCAGTACCCTAATTCTGAATTTACATTCATGTATAGAAATTAGACCGAACATATATATGCGAAGTCTGAATGTTTTTCCTTCTTTCCTAGGATATATCGTAGACACAACGAAACTGGCCTCTTATTAATTTGTTTGGTGTGCCTTTAAATTCATGTTTTGTGCTTGTATTTTTGCTTTCTTGGCTTGATGTTTTATTTGGGCTCTTACAAAAATGTAACTTAGGGTCTCTAAGGACAAAAAATGACACTCTTTAAAAATTCTAATAATAAAATATTCAAGATAAAATTTAAAATTTAGGATTAAAATCCTTCAACTATTGAAAATCTGTACTTACTTTTCTGTATGGTCTTAGGATGCATATCATGAATATTACCCAAATCATCCTTAATAGGGCCTTCACAATTAAATTAATTGTTAAAATAACTACATTGTTTTTCATGTCCCGAGATGGAGTCTCACACTCCTTCAATCGACTAAGCCAAGCATAATTTCTACATAGGAAGTTATCATGAATGACTAGAGCGTTGGAGGCTCCCTCGACCCAGACAAGTGTGTAAGTCTTTTGTGGGGCTGTTCCAACCATGTAGCTAGACCCTTATTCTCTTCTCCTTTCCATTGCCATCTTCATCATCGAATTGATGAGTATAAGTCCCAACTTTAACTATTCCACCCCTTAGAGTGATTGAAAATTAGAGATCTCTTTCCTCTAGCCTTACGGCTACCGGGATTCTCTTCGACAATGCAATTCATGGATTGTTGTCAAGAGGTCCCTGTTAGGGCTGGGTCAACTACCTTCACAACTAGGCAAACACAGGGCCTCCATAGTTTGAGATGAAGGATCCATGCTATCCTAACCTAACTACCTCTACCTGCTTAGGAATCCTCCCCTTTTTATTGATACCTCTTTTAAAACCCCGCATCCTTTTGAAACAATCGTTGATATCATCTCATGGGCCCAACATGCCTAGGTATCGCCGCTCGTAGTGGCTAGGTAATTCACCCTCTACCGTATGGCCCGATATATGCGACAAAAGCATCAGGATTCTCCCTCTTGAGATGATTTAAAATCCTTTGGTTTCTAAATAACCGGATTGAAATTTTGTAAGCGAGACTCTTTTTATGGAGAAAATTTTTTGGCATCCCCCGAAGTGTAATTAACCAATGACATGCAATTTTTTAAGACTTGCTCTTGACCAAGAACATGCATAATAACTTAACTCTCTGGTTGTGGGTTGCTTTTATAGGTTCTCTTCATTGATATACTTCTAAAGCATTTCCGATCCAATCTTGTTTCAGACGTATGCTCTTGGGCTATAGCGCGAAGGTTACCTTATGAAAGTTCTCCAAGCTCTTTTTAAAATTGTTTATCTATTTTCGTCGTATTTTTTTCTTTTCAATTCCTCTCAAATAAGATATTTATTCAAAAAGGACTTATATGATGATGATAAGGCAAGCCGGTGACTCCAAAATCTCAACTAAAAAGAACAAAAACACCAATTTTATAGTTAGGCGTCAGACACCCATTTCATGAGCTAATCGTAGTCCAGCTAGTAGTGCATCATACTCCTGATTATTTGTGACCTTGAAATCAAGGGCGATTAAATGATAGATATGCTCCTCAGTTGGACTGCATAGTGCCAGCCTGATTCCCGCTCTTACTTAGCTGGAAGCTCCATCAACATTAAGTGTCGAGGTTTGCCTGTCTGCTACAAGTCTATCTCTTGATCCGTCTGGTTCAAAGATGTTCGCTAGAAAATCTGCTACAACCTGAGCCTTGATCATCATCCAAGAGTAGTTGTTGCCGTACTAGCTGAGTTCCACATCCCACTTTAATAGTTGATCGGAGTGCTCTGATCGTATGAGTACATACTTGAGTGGATGGTCTGTAATGACTCTAATCTAGTGCGCTTAGAAATACGATCGGATCCTGCGAGCAGAGACAGTCAAAGAATATGTTAGCTTTTCCATAATAGGTACCTAACTTCGACTCCCTTGAGAACTCGGCTGGTGTAATAGAGGGGGAATTGCTTCCCTAGCTCCTCTTAAACCAAAACCAAACTGATGATGTCTGAACCAACTAGATGACGTCTGAACTAACTCCCAAATACAACAAGAGTTCTTCTTTTGGCTTCAAACTTGCAAAAATAGTGGTGAGGCTAGTGTCTGCTTCAGACTTTGGAAGGCCTGCTCACACTTGGTCAACCATTCAAACCACTTGGCTTTTCTTAGTATTTTAAAGAAAGTCACGCATTCATCGCTTGACTTAGAAATGAATCTGCTTAGTTCAACGATTTGGCTAGATATCATCTGCACTTCTTCAGTAGCTCAGGGAGAGACATACTTAGGAGTGTCTTTACTTTCTCGAAATTTTGAAGCTAACAAACTAAGATATGCATAAATAATTATTCTCAATTTATTGCTTAGTTAGATGTAGTGAATGTGAGTATTCTATTGATTTCATACAAAAGAGGCGAGTGTGATTTCATAAGTATATTCTTTATATTATTAGAATGACTCCATATCCTGTTTATTTTTTAAAATTAATATTAATTATAAAATTATGCATGATGCATTTATCTGATTGAAAGAGTTCTATAATCAAATATCTATAAAAGGGAAGCTTCTTTTTAAGGTTAGATGCTAATTTGTGGGCACAAGCTATTTGGCACTGAATAGGGATAAATTGTGTGGAGCTATACCTTATAGCTATAGGATATAAAAGACTGTATATTCACCATGCATGGAGATATAAGAGTAGTGGGAGATAAGAAAAAAGTATGTATATATGATCATAATTTTGTAAGACTTATTTCTTAATATGTATATAACAGTGAACATTTGCATAGTAGGCATATAACTGTTATAAGTTTATCGTTACATTTTTAGAAATCCTGAATCTCTATTTATTTGGTTGTTAAACTTATTTTGTATTTAACATTTTTGAATGTGTGTAGGAAGATTCACTGAGGTAAAATGATTATTTAACATCTTAGCGTTGTACTAAAATCCAACACATACTCAGATAATAGAAAGAGTGGGAGCAGGCGATATCTTGATTTTTACATGGAAACCCCTGACAAGGGAAAAAACAATGAGGTCTATCTCAGTTAAAATAATCCACTATAAAATTATGAGTACTTGGGTCCACTCTTCTTCATAATTAAGGAAGATAGAGTTACAAAGTTAATATACAATGATAATTCATCAATAATAGTTACAAGAGTCGATCGGTCACAGAGGCTATAATGGAAAGATATAATGAAAGTAGATAGTCACATAAGCTGTAGTGAAAAGCTACAATAGTAACTAGCCACATAAGTCCTAGTGGGTCACTACAAAAGCATTAGTTGGCCACAAAGGTCATAGTAAAAAGCGTTAGTTGACCACATATGTCATAATTTGGTAGCTACAAAAGCGTTAGTTGACCACATAGGTTGTAGTGAAATACTGTAATGATACAAGTTGAAATATTGCAATGACAGCAATCAATCATATATATAATTATAGTAATTAGTCATGTAGGTCATGGTGGAAAACTACAGTAGTAAATGACCTCATAGGTCATAGTGGGTCGCTGCAAGAGCATGAGTTGACCAAGAAAGCTGTAGTTGAATGTTGTGATGATAACAGTTAGCCGCATTTGTCATAGTGGGTTATTTTAAGAGCGTCAGTTGGTCATAGAAACTATAATAAAAGTCTTTAATAACTTTAGTTTGTCTCGGAGGCCTTAATGTGAAGCTACAGTAATGACTGGTCATATAAGCCATGGTGGGTTTTTGTAAGAGAGTCAGTTGGCCACAAAGGCTGCATTGGAAGGGTGAAATGATAGCAATCAGCCATGTAGCAGTAGTGGAAAGCTATAGTAGTAACTGATCATATGGGTCATGGTGGGTCGTTGCAAGAAGTTAGCCACAGAGGGCTTAGTTAGAAGCTGTAATAACGTCAGTTGCCCACATAGACCATAATTGTTGCTATATTGATTAGTGGTTGCAATCCTTCTCCTGGGTTTTGTTATTTTATATCAAAGACGTCACTTGTCAGTCTACAACTTATAGAAAACATTAGGAGTCCAGAAAAAGTTGTATTTTGAATGTGGCAGTTATAAGTAATTGTCATCGAAAGTTTTCGTCGGATATATAAAGTGACATTATACATTATATATTACATCATATTTAGTATATTTCATTACACTATATTTAAGATACTTCATTATATAGTATTCATCATTGTATTAGATATACTTCGCTACAACATATTCATGATATTTCATTACACCGTATTCTGGATACCTCATAAGCAAACAGTGTGTCAATAGTCGAGAGTGGGGGGCCGTCAAATATGGTCAACGGTGACCGTGGTTTGCAACTACAGAGGCCGGTCAGCGGTAGTCGGTAACTATGAAGGAGGAAAGTTATCGTCAGGCCATCAGTCCAAAACAACGCTAGGATTTGACTTCTCCTCCCCTTAAATGATGGGATGAGATTTTTTTATAGGTTCTAAGGGAGGAATATTTGATCTTTTGGTGAATAATTCTCCTAACCATCTGATGCTTGCTAAATGACAAATTCTTGCAGACGTATCAGACTATTTTTTCTAACTTGGAACTATGGAATGCTTTAGCCATAAGAAAATTGGCACTCTTGGCTTTATCTAGATGAAAAAGAAATACTATACCTATATCAACTATTTTTTTTTTATGAAGATTTCAGAAATAAAATTGCAGAAAATTGTAATCATCACAAATAAATTCTGGATATATATATATATATATATATATATATATATATATATATATATATATATATATATCAACCATTATATAATTCAACGTACGTGTTCAAATTATTTATTGAGCCTCTCTAATTCCATGCTAGCAACGTGTCAAAATGTTGGTTAACTGCGGAATATTCACATACATCACTTAATTCCTATGTATTTACATATTTGATACCTAAACTTTATTTTTTTTTACATTATAAGACATCTTATTTAGGCATGCAAATATTTATTTCACTTTTTAAAAGTTAAAATAATAATAATTTTGATGCGACACGAAAGATTTGAATGATATAAATGTGAAAATAAATTTTATTTTCTATATATGTAAATACATAGGAACTCGTAGACATGCATGTAAATGTCCCAATAATTTATTTTGAAAAAGTTTTCATGAAAAGTCTATTCTAACGGAACCTAATATTTCCTAATTGATTTTTCTTGTTATTTTGAAGGAGATGAAGACTAGGTTGGTCGTGTTCAAACAGCACTAGTTCGTTTTGAAAATAAGAGTTAAAGTAGGTGTAGACCATCCTACCAAGAGTGGATGTGTCATGAAAGTAAGACCATATGTTTGATGCTGATGACAAACGAGACGAAGAATATGACGAGCGTCGAGTTCTAGTTGACAGGGAGATGAGCTAACTTGTGATGATGAAGAAATATGATCCTTATGGTTCTCATTCATATTGATTAAGATATTTGTTTGTTGGATGTGTTTAGGTATGCCATATATTTGTTATAAGGACATATGATAATTTTTAATATTACTTAATTTGTTCTAGAAAAGTATTATAAACCTTATAGTCTTATGATCTTATATTTGAAGGAGTTAGTCTATCGTTGTCAATTTGAAATTATGGATATGAATCTGATTCATTATTCATTTTTTAAAATATCGTGCTCATAGTATTCATTGTTATTCTTAAAAAAATCAATTAAATTATTTTTGCTAATTTTTTACTTTATTAATATGATGTTTATTTGTTTCTCTACGAACACTTAATGAAACTTATAAGCATAACATATCAGTCATTGTAAGTCAGTTCATTTTATTAACATAGTTGTTGTGGGAAAAACACTTTCTTTCCTTAATCTTGGTAAGAGAACAAACCGCAAATCACAACAAAGAAGATGCAAACACAAGAGCACAAGCAAACAAGAGGATTTACGTGGTTCGGTCTTTTTGACCTACGTCCACGGGAGGGAATCGAAATAATCCACTAAGACGAAAACAAGAAGTACTTAGCTTTACATAGATGAGCCCTCATCTTCCATGACCTTCCTTCACATCCAAGGCCTCCAAGATGCTCTCCTCACCCTTAACAAGCTAGCCCACACTCCTTGAGTTCTTTTTCACTCTTACAAAACCCACACTAAAGCCTCCCCTTCTCTCATCTATTTATAGTAGATTAGATTACATTATGATATTCTATAAATAGATGAGGTGTAACCTTCAAGGATCGCATGACTTCCACATGTCCACCCTTTAGAGTCCTCCATCGCATGGTCTCCACGTGTCCTTTCACATGTCTTCCTTCCACCGCATGGCCTCCACATGTCCTCTTCTAGGGTCTTCCATAATGAGGTGTCACCTTTCTAAAGTCAACAATGGAGGCTTAAAGTAAGTAGAAATTTACAAGAGTGCCACTTACCTTAGTGACTAATTGGGGGTCAAAACAACAAATCTCCACCTCGACCCTCAATTATGCTTTGGAGTAGTGATTCCTCCACGTGGCCCCCGAGGGGCCCTCGACCACGTGGAAAAGTTCACTAAGTTCGGACGAGTGTCCGAACTTAGCCATGGGCGACGCCTTGGTGAGCATATCGGCAGGGTTCTCTTCGGTTGGTATCTTCTCTACCACTATCGAGCCTTTAGCGACGACGTCCCTTACGAAATGAAGCTTCACATCTATGTGCTTGGATCTTTCATGAAATACCGATTCCCGGTTAGGTGGATGGTGCTTTGGTTGTCGCAAAACACGGTTATCACCTTTCGATGTATCCCAAGCTCTTCGGCCATGCCCTTTAGCCATATAGCTTCCTTGATTGCTTCGGTCACGGCGATGTATTCGGCCTACGTTGTTGAGAGGGCCACAACTCGATCGGAGGTTAGACTTCCAATCGACTGCGATACGAAGACAGTGAAGATGAATCCAGTTAGTGACTTCACGGTGTCGATGCTTCTCGCGTAATCGGAATCTACGTAACCGACTACTTTTTCTTCTTTGTCTTCCTCGCCTTTTGAAGAGTAGCCCCAAATCGGTGGTGCCTCTTAAGTATCTCGAGATCCATTTTAGTGCTTCCCGAGTGAGCCCGTCCCGGGCTTGCCATGAACCCGTTTACAATACGACGGCGTAGGCTAAATGCGGTGCCGCTTACAAACCATACCATACATGATGCTATCAACCCCACCGGCGTAGGGGACACCCTCCATGTACCTTTTCTCCTCTTCGGTCTCCGGTGCTTCGAGAGTTCGATAGTCCGAAGTGTTGGTCAATAGATGTTGCAACCTCGCTTAGCCTCGTGCATGTTGAACCTTGTTAGAACCTTCCGAATATATGACTTTTGAGACAAGAATAAGCTACCCTTTTTCTTGTCTCCGGTAATCTCCATACCTAGGATCTTTAGTAGTTGGTCCTAGGTCCTTCATGTCAAATTCGAATTGAGCATACCTTTGATCTTCCGGACTTCCTCCTTGCTCTGCCGGCTACTAACATATCATCCACATAAAGGAGCAAGTACGTACCGATTTCACCGTCTTGCCACTTCATGTACACACGACTCGTCGTAGCCGCTTCGACAAAACCGATCTTTAGCATGAAATCATCAAATCGTTTGTACCATTGTCTTGGGCTTTGTTTCAGCCCATACGATGCCTTCTTCAAGCAAGCAAACTTTGTCCTTTGTCTCGGGTGTGTTGTACCCATCCGGTCGGTCCATGTAGATGGTTTCTTCAAGCTCTCCATGCAGAGACGCGGTCTTAACATCTAGGCTGTTCTAATTCCAAGTTGAATTGAGCTGCTAGTGCTAAGACTATCCTAATCGAGCGTGCTTCACCACGGGTGAGAAGATTTCGTTGAAGTCAATTCCTTCAACCTGTGTGAATCCCTTTGCAACGAGTCTGGCTTTGTACCTGATCCTCTCAGTACCTGGCATGCCTTCCTTCTTCTTAAAGGTCCACTTGCAACCGACTACGCGTTTGTTCGTTGGTCGATCCATAAGTTCACAGGCTTTGTTCTTCATCAGAGAAGCCATTTCCTCATCCATTGCCTCTTCCCACTTGTGTCTTTCCTTGCTCTTCAGGGCTTCCTTGTAGCTGCTTGGTTCTGCTTCTTCTATCACTTCAGCAACACTCAGAGCATAGGAGATCATATCTGCATGGCCGTATCTCTCTGGCGGTCTGATAGTTCTCCTTTGTCCGTCCCTTACCAAGCCGTAGTCGTCGGATCTTCTTCTCGGTTCGGTCACTTGCTGGTCTTCCGCCACTTCATCTTGATCATTCATGGTTGTCCTTCGATCGGTCGAAGTTTGTTGCGGCTCCACCTCGATTGACGAATCCTCCTTAGTGACACTCGTCCACAGTAACATAGCTTTGCGGATTCCCCATTTTGGACTCATCGAATGTCACATCCCTACTGATGATGCATTTTTGTTGATCTAGGCACCAAAGTTTGTAACCTTTGGTTCCAGGTGGGTATCCGATGAAGATGCACTTCAAAGCCCTCGCTTCCAGCTTATCATGTCTAACGTGAGCGTATGCAATACATCCAAAAACTTTAAGATTATCATAGTTACCTGGCTTTCCGTACCACATCTCTAAAGGAGTCTTCATGTTGATAGCTGTCGATGGGCATCTGTTGATGAGGTAGCAGGCGGTTGACACGGCTTCTCCCCAGAAACTTTTGGGTAGACTTGCATTTAGTAGCATGCACCTTACTCTCTCTAGGAGAGTCCTGTTCATCCTCTCAGCTAGGCCGTTCTGTTGAGGAGTGTTCCGGACCGTCTTGTGCCTTGTGATGCCATTCCTCCTGCACAGCTCCTCAAACTGCTCTGAACAGTACTCCAAGCCATTGTCGGTTCTCAAGTGCTTCAGCTTTGCTCCCATCTTATTTTCGGTGAGAGTTAACCGGTCCACGAATCGTTGAAAAGCTTCATCTTTTGTTTTTAGGATAAAGACCCATACCTTCCCGGTGTAGTCATCGATGATGGACATGAAGTACCTTCCTCCTCCATGAGTCCGAGTTCTAGCTGGGCCCCATAGATCACTTGTGTACATAATCAAGAGGTTTCTTTGATGTATGTATTCCAGTGGAGAACTTCACCACAGTGGCCTTCCCAGGTACGCATTGTTCACGGAATTCCGGTTTGTCGACCCGATCTCCGCATAACGAGTTCGCTTGGACAATTCCTGTAAGCCCCTTTCACTTACATGCCCCAACCTCATGTGCCATAGTACGGATCCGTCGAGCTCGATTGAACCGCATTTGAGAAGTTCCCGATCACGGTTTTCCAACTAGGGAGTATAGCCCATTCTTTCGACTCCTTTCATGACTATGAGAGAGCCCTTAGCTACTTCGATACGAGCTATTCTCTCGCCTTGAATGAGTATCCATTCGACTCCGGCGTCCCTAAAGAAATCAAATTTATTTTAAGTTCGGGGACGTACCGACATGTTCGCGGTATCCGTTCGGCTCCATCGAACATCTTTATTCCGATCGTCCCGTCGCCGATCACCTTACGAGCTTTATTGTCTCCTAGTAGAACGGATCCACCATTTGCCGGTTGTAGTGTCTCGAACCGGTCTTTGTGAGGACACATGTGGAAGGAGCACCACGAGTCAAGGATCCACTCCTTGCTAGATTCAGATTCTGTGATCACTAGAGCTTCAGCTGAATCATAGCCGTCTGAGACTATGCTTGCTTCTCCAGAATCTTTAGGCTTCTCGTGAAAGCCTTTCTTTCTATCCGGACAGTCCTTCTTAAAATGACCTTCCTTGTGGCAATGGTAGCACTTGTAGGATCTCTTAGAAGGCTGACCTCTAACGTTTCTTCTGGACCTTGATCTGCTCTCGGTCACTTTTATATCCTTTATTGCTCGATCTTCCTCTAACCATTGGACTATCTCCATTGGTTTCCTCCTTCATGTCGTGCTTCTTCGAAGTTCTTTGGCTCGATTAATGATTGAACCTCTTCCGCAGTAATCGTTTGCGCCCTTCCATAGAGCATCGCATCCTTGAAGCGCTCGTAGCTCTTAGGAATAGAGTTTAGCAACGACGGCGCCTTGTCCTCGTCATCCATCTTGACGTCGATGTTCTCGAGATCATCTATGATCTTGTTGAACTCGTCTATCTGCTCCGAGACTAATTTGTCTTCATGCATTTTGAAAGAGTATAGGCGCTGTTTCAGAAATAGCCTATTAGCCAGGGACTTGGTCAGGTAGAGTACCTCGAGTTTGGCCCAAAGCGCTTGAGCCGTTGTCTCCCTCGACACCTCCCTCAGAACCTTGTCGCCCAAGCTCAAGATTATCGAACTATGAGCTTTCTCCAGCATGCCAATCTTCTCTTTCTCGTCATGTCGGCCGGCGGTGCCGTCGGCCCTTGCAAGGCTTCGCGACACCTCGCCGAACCGGTAGGGCTCTCATCTTTACTCTCCACGAGTCGAAGTCGTTCTTTCCCATGAATTTCTCGATGTCGAATTTGGTGGAGCCCATTGTCCCCGCCAAACGGCTCTTCTTGCTGCGATTTCTTGGGTGCGATTCCTCCGACCAAGATGTGTCGAGATTTTCCCACAGACGGCGCCAATTGTTGTGGGAAAAACACTTTCTTTCCTTAATCTTGGTAAGAGAACAAACCGCAAATCACAACAAAGAAGATGCAAACACAAGAGCACAAGCAAACAAGAGGATTTACGTGGTTCGGTCGAAATAATCCACTAAGACAAAAAACATGAGTACTTAGCTTTACATAGATGAGCCCTCATCTTCCATGACCTTCCTTCACATCCAAGGCCTCCAAGATGCTCTCCTCACCCTTAACAAGCTAGCCCACACTCCTTGAGTTCTTTTTCACTCTTACAAAACCCACCCTAAAGCCTCCCTCCTCTCATCTATTTATAGTAGATTAGATTACATTATGATATTCTATAAATAGATGAGGTGTAACCTTCAAGGATCGCATGACTTCCACATGTCCACCCTTTAGAGTCCTCCATCGCATGGTCTCCACATGTCCTTTCACATGTCTTCCTTCCACCGCATGGCCTCCACATGTCCTTCCACATGTCCTCTTCTAGGGTCTTCCATAATGAGGTGTCACCTTTCTAAAGTCAACAATGGAGGCTTAAAGTAAGTAGAAATTTACAAGAGTGCCACTTACCTTAGTGACTAATTGGGGGTCAAAACAACAATAATTGATGTCAAAGGAGTGGGATTCATCTTCTGAGTATTTTGACTCTTCTAAAAATTATCAGACAATAAAAATTGAAGGGAATATATATTTGTGTTCTATTAAGGATTATTGAATGACCAGAAATAAATCCAATACAGAGTTGTGATTTCGAAGTTATTGGACTTGCAATTTCATCTCAGTATAGAGCAATATTACATTAACCCTGTTAAGCTCAATGCAACTAGTGATTTCATCAGGGAGGTCATTGTCACTTATTTTATATTCATTACTTCATAAAAATTTATTTTGTTAATGAATTTAAGAAGTTAAGGTTTCATCGTTCAAGAGCCCTACTACAAAATTTGATTTCTTAAATGATGGAGCTTAATCAAGCCAATGATTGAATGTTCAATACGTCGTGATCAATTGCAAAAAAAGTTGAAGGTCAATGAATTGTATCACTTATGATAGTATTGTTGAGAAATTTAGGGCAAAGAAACACAACAATCGACACAAATCCAAAAGAACACAGAGATTTAACGAAGTTCGGCAAAGATGTCTACAACATCGGGAGCAGAGGGGTGAACTCACTATTTCAGAGGAGTTACAAGTTCGGTTCACATACCCATAAGGTTACACATCTATTTATAGATAAAATCCACAGAGAAATTACTAAAACGCCCTCGCTCTGCCCAACTCACTAAATTCTAAGAGACGCTCCTTTTCACCAGGAGACACACGTATTTATTCCAAGAGACTCCAAATTTTCGGTATATGAGTCATACCTAACAAGTATTTATAATTCTTATCATCATGATTGATGAATGGCTTCTATCATTGCTATCTATCCCGGATTAAACTTCTAAACTCTACAAAATCATTCACGAATTATGTAACTATCAATCAAGCATACAAAAAGTGGATTATTGAATGTTGTATGAAAACACTTAAAAATCTATTGCTTATTGATCTACCAATTTCAAAACTTCCATTTGATGCAATCATACTCAAACTATTATGCATTTAATTTTGATTAGCTTCTCCTATGATTAGAGATAGACTTTGGGTCTACTCACAGGATGCCAAAAAGAGAAGAGATAAAGCCAAACTGTTCACGTTGCAGGGAGCATTGAATTCCACCGTAGAGAAATCATTTGCCATTAATGTCAAACATCGAATTCTATTTTCTTATTGTTTGCTGCTATTAATGGCTTTGTGTACCTTCTTTCGTTGATCAACTTCTGTTAAATATTTTTGGTTTAATTCATGTCTCTGACAATACCTGCTTCCCTTTGACATCATGCCATCTTTCAGAAGGCCTTGAGCATGGATCAAATTCATTAATTTTGCCTATTTGTTTCGTTGGAAAGTTGGTTGATGAAATAGTGATAATATGGCCGACAATTTAGAGATTCCTCATTGCTGTTAAGTTTTACTTTGTATAATTATAAGGAAAATTTACATATGTGGCAGACAATTGCTGTACATTTACACATAGAACACCTAACATTTTACATTTTACATTTACAAAACTTTGATGTCATAAACCAATTGGTGTCTTAAGCCCCTGCATGAAAATATATATTGCACTTATGTGATATTAGTAAAAATAATAATAATTTCTTATGTCGTATTAAAGATTTGAGTGTTATGCATGTAAATATAAAAAATTAAATGTTAGATATGTAAATAAATAAGATCGTGTCATTTATGTAAACTCCCCTGATGTTAATTACGCATGTGCGAAAATAAGCAGTTTATTAATGAAATAAATTTGTGAGAAAACTAAGGCCCAAACTGATACAATATAATGATAAATTACACAATATAAATATCAGAAAATTACAATAAAATATAAATCAAGTTTTAATTAATATCAAAAAGGCATACACTTTCTTCTATAAACAACTTTGAACGAGGAAACCAATATTATTTTAATGTCATTTGGTTTTAGATATTAAGAGAAAGATAAAAAGAAAAAATTCCTGATTAAAAAACTAACTTCCTTCAATTATTTAGCAACGAATCCTTTACATGCTATATTAGGTTGTATTGGATTTTGACAACAACAGCTAAAGATTCGTTTTCATAAAATCTTTACCATTTTATATTCAAATTTGGGTTCTAAGTTGAACGAAAGGGCAAGAAACTCCTGTACGCAAGTACCTATTCTTCACATCAACTTGACCAACAAAATATTAAATGCAACATGCAACTTTGACAAATTTGACATAACACATGACCTTTATTTCTGGGGCAAATTCCAAAACTTGACAATCAAATTTGGTACTTATCACATTCACATATATTCTAGCAGTACACAAACAAAAATCTGTATAAACCAACAATCTAAGCAAAATTAAAACAGAGAAACAAAACTGAAAAATAGCAAAGCCCAAGTCATTAGTGGGGGGCAAGGTGTAATAATTTCTAACATAGAAATAAATTTAATACCTTCAGACTTTGAAACAAATCTAAAAATTTCTTCCCAGGTAACCACATGAGTTCAGAAACAATTCTGCACAAGATTTTATGAACCAGTGGAAATAGATCAGCAGGATTTGAGCTTTTGAGTAAAGTTCAGTTTCATCAACCCTTCCATCGCTTTTGTCTGACAACCTTCTTGGCACTGCGCTTGCCGCCGGACTCGGCGCGCTCCATTGATTTCTTCATTTTTTCGTCCTGAGGTGCGCTAGCATTGTTGTTGGCAATTTGAGTGGAAGGAAGAGAGCAGGAAATATTAGCTGGAGGTTCAGGAGTCCCATCAGGAACATCAACACGGCTGTTGCTCATTGATTCAATGTGAGAATTGTTGTTATTGACTTCCGTAGGATGTCTAGCATTGTCGTCGGCAATTTGAGTGGGAGGAAGGGAGCGGGAAGAATTAGCTGGAGGTTCAGGAGTTCCATCACGAACATCAACACGGCTGTTGCTCATTGATTCAATGTGAGAATTGCTGTTATTGACTTCTGTAGGATGTCTAGCATTGTTGTCAGCGATTTGAGTGGAAAGAAGGGAGCCGGAAGACTTAGCTGGAGGTTCAGGAGTCCCATCAGGAACATCAACACGGCTGTTGGTCATTGATTCAATGTGAGATTTGCTGTTATTGACTTCCGTAGGATGTCTAGCATTGTTGTGGGCGATTTGAGTGGAAAGACGGGAGCCGGAAGAATTAGCCGGAGGTTCAGGAGTCCCATGAGGAACATCAACACGGCTGCTGCTTATTGATTCAATGTGAGAATTGCTGTTATTGACTTTCGTAGGATGTCTAGCATTGTTTTCGGCGATTTGAGTGGAAAGAAGGGAGCCGGAAGAATTAGCTGGAGGTTCAGGAGTCCCTTCAGGAACGTCACCACGGCTGTTGCTCTTTGATTCAATGTGAGAATTGCTGTTATTGATTTCCGTAGGATGTCTGTTGAGCATGGATATTCACTTTAGATGCCAATCTTATAGATGAGCAAATTATAATTAAGTGAAGAATTATGTTTACCCATTGATGTTAATTTCTTCTGCTGGTGTAATTGCATCTTTAGGGCTAGGATCTGGATTTTCATCTGGTGGCTTTGAATCTGTAAATAAGCAATGGAAAGATAAATAACTTGTTTTCATGAATGCGATGAAAAAGACAGTCAAACAATTAAACAGGAGAAAAGATAAATTATTTACATTTAGTTTGATTGAAGGCCTTTAGATGCTCTTTACGTTAAAGCATACAGGGGAATGGCTGGAGAGTTTATTTGTTCATCATTAAAGGTTTTATTTATTACAAAATTCATTTTGTTTCCGCTATGTAGCTTAATTTTGCACCTGACCAAGCCAAAAATGATGTCGAGATTGGGCTTTTTTGACCCGTTGAGGCACATCAAGCTCATTGGCAACCGTCAGATAATTGCGTGTGGTAAGGAAACCTATACAAAATCATCAAGCAAGGGTGTTGGTGGCTGATTTCAGAACAGACAGTGAATCTTTAGCATTACTTGATTAGCCTAACGAGTACATTAATTTTCTTATAATCATACTTCATTCTGTCCTTTTCTTTATTCCCCACGACCAAAATAAATAAAGGAACCTCGATGGGAGACTCTAGTTATCTGATGACGAAGCTACTAGTATAGATAGTACAGGACATTTTGGAATTGCTGCGTAAGGAGAGATTATGGCCAAGCCAATCTTCCTCCAAGTGAAGCAGAGATCCCACTCTGCGTTAAGTAAGCCTTTGAGTGATTCAATGATCCCCGAGTGATTTGGCAACCTAGTTTATATGATTCAACATAAATCTTAACTTTTTTTTTTTCGAGGCATTACATAGATAGCACACATTTCTTATGTATTTACATATCTCACACCTATATGTTCATATTTACACACATAGCACTCAAATCATTAAAATCACATCAAAATAGCACTATTACAACTTCTAAAAGTGAAATACACATTTTCATGCATAAGTTTAAAGCTTCAAATTGTTATTTATTTAGATATAAAAATTTAGGTGTGAGATGTAAATACATAAAAATTGTGCTCTAAGTAATGTAAATTCCCCTTTTTTAAAAAATTGTTTTACCTTTCTCTGTGTCCATCCTCTCCTTCCAAGCCCGCAGTTAATCCCTATCCTCTTTCCCCTAACAAATACAATCAGCTGTCAGCAGTGTTCTGCATTCTACCTTCGTATGCTGTATCATTGGCATCTAAGCGAGTTCTTTTCTACATTGGAAGCTTACAAGATTGTAGGAATCCAAAAGTAAACTCCAAATACAGATACATTTAAGTGGCATCCCTCCCTCGTTCCACACTCACTCACAATTTTCATCCTCTTTGCCATTGAAATGCGTCCTTCTTCCATAAAGTCCACCGCACAGTCACTAAAAACTATTTCTACTTGCACATACTTTCAAATCACAAATCTAACACCAACACTAAATTATTCATGATCTCCTTCATCTCAGCAGCATGAGTTAGGTTTGTGATTTGAAAATAGATGCAAGTCATTAAAGCGAAGTTTATTTTTAGGAGATCCAGTCACTGCCAACATCATCAACAATACTACTTTAACTCCTACCTCCGGACTCATCTTCCACTCTACCATAATTGCCAGCCAACAACTTCCCACGACCTAATCATCACCAAAAATAAGTCCCCAACAAGTTACTTAAGAAACTCCAGAAAAAACCTAACCACGTCCTTTTAAATTTAAATCAAATCAAAATCCAACTTAAACAAGATGGAATCTAACCATGTCAACCTAAATCTAATTCAGTACCAGAGATTTTAACTCAACTAAACTAAATTTCTGCTAATTGATACGATATACAGCTAAATTAGATCTCTGCTATTGGACTGCACCAGCTCCACATCAATCGGTGGACTGCACCGGCTCCATGTCAATCGGTTAAGCGCCTTTTCCTTGGCAACCAAAGTTCTAAACTCATTCTGCTTTACCCCTACTAATATCATCTAGAGTATATAGTTATTCATAAAAAGATAATCCAATTGAAAATCAAAAGACCCTTGTAGCATTGTAATAAAGAGCCATGTTAATCAGCAAAGAAAAGTGAGAAACCTTAAGGATCGAACTTATATAGAGATAAAAGATTTTGGTCAAAAATGACTAATTTATCTATTCATGAAGGACTTGGGTTCCGTTAAAGCCTCGCAACTTTCTTTATAACTAAAACTCTATTTACAAATAGGACTCTAAAATAAATACAATTATCAATACTCTCCCTCAAGATGGGCAAAAGATATTCACTAACCTCATCTTAAGCTATCCACTAACCCCATCTTGTCACACAAATTAGATTGATCTAATGAGCTAAGTCCATTGGCGAGGCAGTTAGCTACTTGCTCTCTAGTAGCTCCGTGACATATCTCCAATAATCTACTATTCAATTTATCCTTGATGAAGGAACTTACCAATCTCCACATGCTTGATTCTATCGTGTTGCATCGAGTTGTTGGCAATATTGATTGCCAACTTTGGCATTAATAAGAAAAATAAAAGTATTTATTTTGTTAACTAGAATAATTAAATTTATTTATTAATTAGGTTAATTAAATTTAATTAATATTAAATCTTCATACATCTGTTTGCTCCTGCCCTCACTCGACAACAAAACTGCTCACGTCACGTTCGAAGCAAAAGCCTCACGATAGACTGGTACTCCTCATTCGCACGGTTGGCAGTAGGGCTGTAAACAAGTCGAGCTTGAGCCAGCTCAGGCTTGGCTAGTGTTCGGCTCGTTCGAAATTGCTCGTGTTCAAAATTGGCTCGTGTGCTTCTGTTCGGCTCGGCTTAAATATTCTTGTTCGTGTTCGACTCAACATTGACTAGTTAAAAATAATTGAAAAAAATAGATGTAGAGTGTTGTATTCAAACCTAGACCAAATCTATGCAAAAGAAGACCATAACCACATTACCACACGAATTGTAATGATTTAAACTTACATAATAATAATATATTACTATATAAATAATATATATAATATATTATTATATAAATAATTATATTATTTTTTTATTTCGAGCTAAAAAGAGCCGAACACGACAAAACTGCTCACGTCACGTTCGAAGCAAAAGCCTCACGATAGACTGGTACTCCTCATCCGCACGGTTGGCAGTAGGGCAGTAAACAAGTCGAGCTTGAGCCAGCTCAGGCTTGGCTCGTGTTCGGCTCGTTCGAAACTGCTCGTGTTCAAAATTGGCTCGTGTGCTTCTGTTCGGCTCGGCTTAAATATTCTTGTTCGTGTTCGACTCAACATTAACTCGTTAAAAATAATTGAAAAAAATAGATGTAGAGTGTTGTATTCGAACCTAGACCAAATCTATGCAAAAGAAGACCATAACCACATTACCATACGAATTGTAATGATTTAAACTTACATAATAATAATATATTACTATAAAAATAATATATATAATATATTATTATATAAATAATTATATTATTTTTTCATTTCGAGCTAAAACGAGCCGAACATGAGCAAACAAAGAGTTGTTCGTGTTCGTCATTACTTCACCTGTCGGAGGCCCTCGCCACTCTTTCATTCGCTCTGCCCTAGTTGCGATAAATTCCCCACCAAGGTTGCACACGAGAAGCCCTTTGCTCGTGCGGTCCCCAGCTTCTTCTCTGTTCGAACCGGAGTTTGCATCCTCTCTGTCGCGGAAAAATCCTCACACCGAGTTGTACCCCCTTCGTACGAGCAGGTACCTTATTTCGCTGCTCCTGTTAATCAAATTTATGTTAACCTGAAGAATCTCTATTTGAGTTATAAGCCTTGATTAAGTTCTCTCCTCGCTTATATTTGAATCCAAAGCATAGCACACCCCAAGATTGAGCTGAATTCATCCTGCCTACTTTTACAGTTCATTTTATTTCGTTTTTATTGTTGTTATATATTGTATTAAAAAAAACGAGAAAAGAGAATGTGTTGTGCTTGTATTTATTTTTATCATCGTCATCGTCAACGTCTTAAAAACCTCCATTCGAAAGTAAAGTATCCGTTAGTCGGAAAAATTTGTGAACTCGTTTGGGAGAGTTCTTTTAAAATTAGGGCTTCTTGCAGGTACAATATTGGGAGAAACTTTTTTTATTTTTCGAAAACCTCCATTTGAGAGCAAAGTACTCCTTAGGTGGGAAAAAATGTGAACTCGTCTGAAGAGTTATTTTTAAAATTGAAAGGTCTTTATTTGTAAACTAATCTTTCTTGCAGGTACACTGAAGGCTCGTCATATCTTTTGAGATCGCGGGTTAAATACTCTTTAGCTCTTCGTTGCATCTTTTGAGACCACAGGATGAAAATTATAATTTTAACCCTGACCGCAGTGTCATATGACACTGACCAACAATTCTTCTGAGATAGTTGGAAAGACATGCATTCTCCCGGGGTTGACGTCGGGAGGCTGCCGAAATTCTAGGTGATTTGAACTTGTAATCGCTTTAAAGTATTTGGAGTTTTGGACTTTAAAAATAATAATAATACATCACTCATTTAAATTTTAAAATAATTTGAACTCGGGCTTTTAAAATTTTAGGCTTTTAGGGTTTTAAAATATCAAAGAACCGAACTTTTAAATATTTATGCTCCTTAGGTTTAAAAGTATTCAAAATTCTTAAGTATTAAAATTTTTAGGCTCTTAGGGATTTTAAAAACAAAGATCACATTTTTAGGCTTTTCAAACATAAAAGTCTAAAGTTTAAAATAAAAGTCAATTTGAACTATTAAATTTAAATCTCAATGGTTAAATTAACCTAAAGTTAAGCCTTCAAATTTGAGAGCTTAAGGTTTACAATTAATCCAAAATTTAGAATTTTCAAATCTAAACTCTTAAGTTTGATTCATTTGAATTTACCCAAATATTAAGTATTTGTGCTTTCAAAGAGAGACCTGCAATGATCTATGGTGTTGAATGTTGGCCTTTAAAAGAGAAGCATAATGCTAAGTTAAGTGTTGCCGAGATGAGAATGATTAGATGGATGAGTGGCTTTACACTTAGAGACAAAATGTGAAATGAATATATCCGTAACATGGTTGGTGTTGCACCAGTGACGGATAAAATTAAGAGAGTCGCCTTAGACGGTTTGGTCACATTAAACGTCGACCACCTGATGATCCGATTAGGAGAGTAGATGTTTTAGATTCAACTTTTGTTAAGAAGGGCAGAGGTAGACCTATAAAGACTTGGGCTTATTGCATAAAAAAATATCTTAATTTATTAGAATTAAATAAAAATTTGACACTAAATAAGACACAATGGAGAAAAAGGTTTCATGTAGCCGACCCCGCTTAGTGGGATTAAGACTTTGTTATTGTTGTTGTATTAAGTATTTGTGCTTTCAAAGATAACATAATACATTTGGGGTCTTAGTTTAATTTAAAGTTGAAGTACCAAATTTCATAATACTAAGCTTAAACTGAGATTCAAATACCCCGAATTGAAGAGTTAAGTTTCAATTGAATACAACAACAACAAAGCCTTAATCCCACTAAGTGGGGTCGGCTATATGAATCCTTTTTCTCCATTGCGTCCTATTTAGTGTCAAATTTTCGTTTAATTCTAATAAATTAAGATCATTTTTTATGCAATAAGCCCAAGTTTTCCTAGGTCTCGCCTCGCCTTTCTTAACATAAGTTGTATTTAAAACATCTACTCTCCTAATCGGATCATCGGGTGGTCGACGTTTAATGTGACCAAACCATCTAAGGCGACTCTCTCTAATTTTATCCGTCACTGGTGCAACTCCAACCCTATTACGGATATATTCATTTCGCATTTTGTCTCTAAGTGTAAAGCCACTCATCCATCTAATCATTCTCATCTCTAGGAACCTTATCGTAAGCTTTTTCTAAATCAATAAAAATCAAATGTAGATCCTCCTTATTATCTTTGTACTTCTCCATCAAACCTCTCAATAAATGTATAGCTTCCATGGTAGACTCGCTCGACATAAATCCAAATCGATTATGAGAAATCTTCGTAATACGTCTTAACCTATGTTCAATTACCCTCTCCCATAACTTTAAAGTATGACACATCAATTTAATTCCTCTATAATTTGCACACTCTCGTGCATCTCCTTTATTCTTAAAAATGGGGACCAAAATGCTCTTTCTCCACTCCTCAGGCATCTTTTTTTTTTTAAAATAATATTAAAAAGTTTAGTAAGCCAGGAAACCATTAAATCACCTAAACATTTCCACACTTCAATTGGGATATCATCAGGTCCTACAAACTTTCCCCCCTTGGTTTTCTTTAAAGCCTCATCAACTTCTTTTTTACTAATGTGACGGTAAAAATGAAAAGCTTTTATTATTATTAACGATATTAAGCATCACTAAGGTGGATCGTACTTTCAAGCATCATCATTAAAAAGCTTTATCAAAATAACTCACCCACCTATGTTGAATATCTTTTTCTAAGAAAGACTTTTCGATTTTCATCTTTAATACACTTTACTTCGAGCTTAAATCTTTACTTTTCTTTTTCTTTGTTTGCTAGCTTTATACATATATTTTTCTCCTTCCTTAGTATCTAACATGTTATAAAGATCACTAAAAGCAGAATTTTTAGCGTCACAGATTATTCTTTTACACTCCCTTTGGCCGTTTTATATTTTTCCAGCTTCTACGCTTTTACATTTAAACCAATTTTTATAACATAACTTCTTATATTTTATCTTTCTCGCACATTATTATTCCACCACCAACTATTTTTATTTATGAAACTTTTTCTTTTGATTCTCCAAGTACATCTTTAGCCACTTGTTTAATAAGTATTAGTTAATTTTTCCCACATAACATTCAGCGTCTTCACGAACATCCCAAATATTTAAATCTTGAATTTTACTCATAAAAATAATTTTATTTGTGTCTTTTAGGTGCCTCCATCTTATTCTACGATGTTGAATCCTAAGTATTCTTTGTTTTACAACTCTTCATCTTAAAATCTAGAACTAATAATCGATGTTAGGTACTTAATTGCTCACTTGGAATGACCTTATAATCCTTACAATCTCGACGATCTCTTATTCTCATAAGAAAATAATCAATTTGTGTTTTATTGCATCCATTCTTATAAGTAATAAGATGCTTCATCTCTTTTCGAATAAAGTATTAGTAATAATTATATCATACGCTAAAACAAAATCTAAAATGCGCTCTACCTTCTTCATTAATCGCTCCATAACCGTAACCACTCATGAAAATTTCGAAATCTTCTACCACTCTACCGACACGTCCATTTAAATCTCCTCCAATAAAAATTTTTTCTTCAAGTATCAAGTTGTATTAAGTCTTCTAAATCATTCCAGAATTTATCTTTAGAGCTTATATCTAAACCAACTTGAGAAAGCATAAGCACTTATAATATTAAAAATCTTAAGTATCAATAATAAGTCTTAAGTCTGCTATAATTCTATCTCCAACTCTATTAATTTTAACAACATTATCTTTCAAACTTTTATCTATAATTATACCTACACCATTTCTAAGTACGACTCTTACCAAAATACCATGTTTAAAACCTAAGTTATCAATCTCCTTAGCTTTTTTTCCAACCCATTTAGCTTTCGAATACATAGGATATTTATCTTTCTATCGATCATAATATCAACCAATTCCATTAATTTACCATCGAGAGAACCTATATTCCAAGATCCTATCCTAATACTAGTATCATGCGACTAACTTCTTACCCGCATCCGTCCGTAATGTGGGAACCCTTGCTTACTTGACACTACACCCGGGCGCCGGTGTAGCGGCCCTTGCACACTTTCCACTGTATTCAGGCTATTAAAAGGATTCATGTCATGATTTTTTTTCGACAAATTTTACGCTAGCTGTCGACTACCTAACACATCCCTCCACTTTTCACATCCGGGCTTGGGACCGACAACGACAGAAGGCGCAATACTCTTGTTAGCGAACAGAAGGCGGTCTTTAAAGTCTAAAATCATACATTTCTACTTTAAGCTCTAAATGATTTCAAAATCTATAAAAATTTCATGGTTATATCCTAAGTCTGAGAAATCTTTAAATGTGAGTCCGTTCCCAAAACTTAGATGAGTACCACTTAAGCTATTATTCAGTTATGCAAGCTTTAGGGTGTTTATATAAGCACGTAAAACACATTTTCAAAATTTTGCATTTGTCTCCTGATGTAAAGTCCATATTAAATTCATGACTTAAAATTTATGCAAGTCTTTAAAGTTTATAAAATTATTTAAACTATTTAAATAAATAAATCAAATGCCCACGTGTGCTCCAACCAAAACATAGAATGTTTAAATACGATATGTGAGAATGCTATGCGGGCTAATCAGACCGATCGTAAGTCCCACTTCGCTAGTCCGATCTTCCTTCTCGTAAGGATTAGAGTTGACGAATCTAATAAGCCATAATAAATGACCAAATCCTAAAATAAGAATTTAAATATCCAAATCACACCACTAGTCTGATCCTCCTCGCAAGGATTAGAATTGACGAGTCTAGCAACCTTAATAACGTACAAATTCTAACTTACAAGTCCAAATCACTTAGTCTGGTCCTTCTCTTTAAAAAGTCAGGAGTGATAGGATTTATACCCTAAAAAGATGAAATTAACTGCTCTTTTCAAATATAAAATTTCAAAATGCTTAATATTCTCGATGATGGCCATATTGATCGAAGATTTTAACAAGAGGTCAATCTTTTGAATCAAGACTTTCAAAATAATTAATTAAAATATTCAAGCTAAGAATAAATCACTAAAGCTAAAAACAAAATCCATCCGCTCCCGCAACAGTTTGTTAAGTATAACAAACTTCCAATTGATTTCAGCTCATAAAGAGCGAATGTCATATTAAATATATCAATATATTCACAATCAAAGTAATTGCATGTCAGTAAGGATGTGGCCCGAGTCTTCAGTCTCCGTGGTTCTGCTGGCAAATGACACCACAAAATAACAATAACAATCAGAACACTTTGACCAGGTGGTTGCCTCCAAATGACACTCATATACTAAAGTCACAACCGTAACTCTTATGTTCCCCAACGGCTTTCCACCTTTTGAGTTGTGAATTATAAAGGTACAACTGATTAACACAAAGTCTTATGTTAACTAAAGTCAACTTAAATTTATCTCCTTAGACAAACATCCACTGAGATCTACAAGGATCTCTTGGACGATGCAATTCATGGCTGCTAATAAAGATACTTCTATCAAGTTTGGTTGAATACCACCTCTTACTAAGTAGATCAGGGACCATGACTACCGAGGATGAAGAAACCATGAGATCTTGATCGGGATTCGTTTTCATCCCCCCACCATCCACTTTAAGTTTCAAGTGATGGATTATACAAATTAAATGGCAAGTCCGTTGCTATTATATGTTGAAGAAACAATTCTTAGTGACCGACCATAATCAAAAGTGCTCTCTCATTATCGTGAGGGGTAATTAACCATAGGGGCATGTGCCTATAGGAATCATTGAACCTCAAATCAAAAAATCCTCATAAAATGAGAGCGAACTCTGGGTATTGTCATATCTATAATCCAATCTGTCTTCTGAAAATTCGACGCTAGAAAACTCTCTCTCAACAAATCAAAAATAAAAATCAATGCAGAGAGAGTTGTGTTAGAGAGCGGTGGTGAATTCTCAGAGCCCACACCCATCTTTTGTCACACCACAACTTCATTTGAGCTTTACCAATAGAGCTCTCAACCATAACATCTCGGCAACTCCCAAGACCAGGATCCTGTACTCTGCCTCTTTCATCAACCTTGCAACCACCGTCTGCTTCTTGTTTTTTCCAAAAGACCAAATTGCCTATCATGGACCTTCGTTATCAGCACAGCTAGCCCAATCAGAGTCACAATAGACCTCAATGGCTAAATGTTCATTTTTCTTGAATATCAACCCCTTCCCTGGTGCATGTTTCAGGTACCTCGGAATTTGTTACACTGCATCCATGTGGCCCTTCCTCGAATTATGCATGTAGCGACTCACCACACTTACTACAAGATATGTTGGGACAAGTCTGACTCAAATAGATGAGGCAACCTAGCAACCATTTGTACCGCTCATGATCAATTAGCTCTTCTGCAGCTGACTCAACTTTCCCTTCTGATCAATTGATGAAACTGCAGGCTTGCATCCCAACAAGCCTGCAAGTCTAGCACATATTTTTTCCGAGATATAAGAATCCCCTCTGCTCCATAAGCGACTTCAATCTCAAGAAAGTATCTAAGTGGCCACAAGTCCTTCACCTCAAACTCTTTGCCCGGACTTGCCTTCAACTGAACAATCTCTCCCTCATCATCACTAATATGACAAAAAGAATAGTAATGTGACCATTATGTCGTCGAAAGAATATTGTGTGGTCAGCATTGTTTCGTCGATAGCCCATGCCTACCATTGCTTTTCTGAACTTGTCAAACCAAGGTCGATGAGTTTATTTCAAACGGTAGAAAGACTTCATCAGCCTACATACCTTGCCCACTGTTTGGTTTGTGTTGAAGCCTAGGGGTATCTTCATGTACACGTCCTTTAGCAGATCACAATTAAGAAACACATTCTTCACATCCAGTTAGTGTAACATCCATCCATCATTCACAGTCAGAGAGATGAGTGTCTTGACTGTGATCATATTTACCACTGGTGCAAATGACTCATCATAGTCGACGTCCCTTTCACCACTAACCGAGCTTCATAGCGATCAATTTTTTCTTCTGAGATATGCTTCACTATGAAGACCAGTTTGCACTCGATTGGCCTTTTTCCTATTACTACAACACAAGCTCCCACATCTTGGATCGAGAGCACCAAATTCCTCCAGCATGACAACCTTCCACTTTGGATCCTCCTTATCTACCTGCAAACACTTGAGTACAGAGAGAGTGTCCAAAGATGCAATGAATGATCCGTATAAAGATGATATATTAAGTATGAGACAAACTGAGCAATGTCATGTGAGAAACCAATACAATCACAAGAATAGCGACAAGGAGAATGACTCGCATTGCTGCGAGAGGTCCTCCTTAAAGTTATCGGAGTGGGAGAAGAAGGGATAAAAATCATACCATTTGTGTAATTGGATTCGGAGGTGGATGATATAGGTGTCTTAGTGGTCGGGGTAGATTGGGATAAGGGCCTTGTTGGCACGAGTGGCACTATAGACAATGTTCCCTCATTTTGCCTCCTTGTATACACCCTTAACACCCCTTGAGCTTGAATCCTGCCATGTTCGAGCTCATTTTCTTCAGGGATCGACTCTTCCTCATTCGATCCTTCCCACAGAATGGGGCAAGGCATCATTTCCACAAGTATCAATCTCACACCAACACTACTCTTCCCCTCTCGCCTCATACCTCCATTATCTAAAGGGTTGCAAAAAGGTGAGGTCACCTCCAAGGAGTAGTACGATTCAAATTCTCTAAAAGTCACATCCTAGCTCTCTTTGAAACCTTATATGGATGGTCATAGACCTCCAACGTTTGGAAGGTTAAGACCAACTTGTGAGGATTCAAGGATGAGTTCCCTTAGGGTCTGTAAACCTTAGGACGACCCTGATTGATCTGGTTCATCCATACGCTCACGAACGCCACAACTTACACAACTTGAGTAAACATTAAAATTTACGTCACCTACACCTTTATTTGCTTCATAATTAATCAAAATTAAAATTAATTTTCAAAACGATTGATCACGAACCAAAACTTCGAAGAAAAGTAAGTTTGACGCATTTTTCACCCGATCGTTAGAAAGTCATCCGAACGAACCCGGCGTCCGAAACTTTGATTTTATCTAGAGGACATTCGTTTCACCACAGTGCCAAGTCCAGACAAAAAATACGTAAACAATAACTATATTACTATTATTATTATTATTATCATAATAATAATATAATATAAATAATAAAAAAGGCAATCTATGATATCCTCCCTCATCTCACGCATGCAAAAAAAAAAAAACAGAGCCAGGCTATCCTATCTAAACCCACGCCTCTCTCTCTCATATCTCATGCATGCACCTATTAAAAAAAATAATAATACTAAAATAAAAAAAAATCACTCTCTATCTCTCTCTCTCCTCCTATAAAAGCAACCCAAACTCCTCCCTTCACTCATCAACTCCTCCACTTCTGCCTCTCTCTAGGCTGTGAGCCCTACTCCCGCCGGCGAGCCTTCTCCGACGAGCCGCCCTCCCTCCGGCAAGCCCTCCTCCCTCCACCAAAGCTCGGGTCGGGTACTCCTCCTCCCCCTCTCCTTCTTCTTCCTCGCAGTATATTTGATAACAAAAAAGGGGAAATTTTACATACATACCACCCAATTCCTATGTATTTGCATTTTTAAATTCTCATACATACCACTCAATTTCTATGTATTTGCACACAAGAGAGAGAGAGGGAAAAATCCACATGCATGTCACTCAATTCCTACAGTTAAAAAAAATAAATAAACAAAACAATATATATATATATATATATATATATATATATATATATATATATATATATATAAATTTCACGTGCACACCACTTAATTCTCACAGCAAATAAATAAATATATATATATAATAATAACATATATGTATGTATACATATGTACGTACATATGTGAACAAAAAAAAAACCAGAGAGAAATTTACGTGCATACCACTTAAAACTTTCAAATAAGATGATAATAATAATAATAATATAATATAATAAACCCAACTTATATGTATAAATATATATGTAAGAGAGAGAGAGAAAGAAAATTAAATTTACATACATATCATTTAATTCTTCTGTGTTTACATGCCTAATTTCTAGACTTTAATATTTACATGTATTTCACTCGATTATAATGGATTTACATGTTTAAAGCATAAGTTCGAATATTTACATGCATGTTACTTAATTCTTGTTTATTCACATCACCATCACTCAATTCTTATGAATTTACATGCTCGTCACCTTGCTTGTACTTATTTGCATCACTCGCATCTCATGAATTTACATATTTAATGCCTAAACTTTAAGACTTTAAGGGCACTTTACTTATCGTTTTGTATATTTATATAGTCTACATCAAAATTTGAATATAATGTGTGCACATCATTTGAATCTTATAGTTTACACACGTGTCACTTAAAACTTGACTATTTACATGCTTAGCATTTAAATCTTATAGATTCTACATGCATGTTCTGTAATTTTATCTATCTACGTACACACCATTTAATTTTATGAATTACGTAAGTGATATTAAAATTTGAGTCTTAAAAGGGTGTCGTGTAGATAAGTATGAAATTAAGGGGTATTTCTGATTTAAATAATTACAGAAACTTTAAAAATTCATAACTTCATGTAGAAAAAATATTAAAAATAAAATAAATGTACCCCTAGGCCCAGTAAATAGAGGAGAATAATGTGAACTAAAAATATTTGTTTTGATTAATTAAATGGATTAACATTGAAAATTCTTATTTTTGAACTAAAATAATTCCAGAAAAATAAAATAAAAATAAAAAATTAAAAAATTAAAAAAAAAGAACTCTTCTCTAATATTTTAATCAACCCATGGGTAATAATTCAACAAAATTTTCAAAGTCACTTAGACTGAATTAAAGAACTTATGAAGTTAAAGGCTCCAAAGGTAAAATGGTAATTATGAAATTTTGAACCCAATAAAATTTTAGGTCGAACCAAAAGATTAAAGGATAAAAAACAAACTCATGACATTTTCTTAAAAAAGGGTACAAGTGTAATTTCTCCAATTTCGAGGGTTGAAAGATGATTAAGTATAGAATATTCTCAAGTGAGGGCTTCAGATAGGAAGACAATAATTAATTAATTTGAAGCCCCTTGATTAATGGTTAAGCATAATACAATCATTTGATAAGGATTAACATCACTTCACTTAAATTACAAATATATCCTTAATGATCTAGAAGCTTGGTAGTGAGCTAGGATCGATCTGAAATTATTTAAAGAGATTAGAAAAGAAAGAACATAATTTGTCATAAACACTACAAGCTCAAAGTTTATTTAAGAGAGTAAAATTCCCTTAAGCAATTAAACTCACTCTTAGGACGATCACCCATTCAAGCATCGAACAAAATAGTTACTAGCCTACTTATGAGTTAATTAAAATATACTGAGCATAACTTAAAGGACATTAGTGTAGTTCGGATGATTTAATTAACAGTCTAACAAGACCAAAATAAAATTAAAATGATCTAGAGGATTTCCAAGTTTGTTTAGAGTTATTCTCTGGATATCATTGGGAGATTCCAAATATTTTTGAGGACATCTGGTTCTGTCATAATTTGCTGAAGAAAACCATCCTGAAAACAAAAACGATCATTGAAAATCAGACGAACCCCTAAGGAAATACCAAGTTATGGTTCGGGACTCGATAATTCACACAAATCAATAGAAATACCCCAAACTACTTATCCTACATTAACAACCCAATGCTCAAGGACTTAAGTCTTCTCTAGGGTGTTTAAGTCCTTGTGAGCCACTGGGGACATTTGTTTTTGCCACATATGGATCATTAGACTTGTGTAGGTCTGAGGTCTAAGTAGCTAGGGCGATGCCGATAATGCTTACGTGTGCTTAAAAAATGAGGGATGCGATGTGGGATTATTAGAATAGTATCTCCTACATCAATGACCTTTAATAAGGAAGAGAACAATGATCGATGATACTATTCGCCGACTCTTGGTGGGATTGTGGCCCCCAACACACTTAGGTTACCAATAGTCCTATCTTGATTAGAGTGACAAACATGTGGACTGCAGTACCTTATAAAATATTTGCAAAAATAAAACAAAATTTCTTTTTTTTTTTTTGTTAAAGAGAATTCTGCATAAAAACTTAAACAACAACATTTGCATATTTTGATGAAAACTTATAAAGATCAATGGTTAGTCATTCAGATCGGGGTTAGGACTGCCTTCGTAGATTATCGGGTTGGTAGCTCTTACCCAAAGTCGAGAATCACACAGTCCAGTTCTGAGCCCTCACATTTACTGATGCCTTACACCTAATCTTGGTCCTCTACATGTGACCATCGGTTTTGCTTTGCATGTTCGTGTTTTGTTATGACTATTCCGTATTAGGCTTTCCTGTTTTCCTTTCCTGCAAGTTATTTAAATTAACTGCAAATATATTATGCTTTATGGCACTAATCATGCAGCGGTAACAGAAGCCAAGGTACGCATTTTATTTATGCACTGCAGTTCTCTTATTTACTTTACAGTATTTCCTTACTTGCATTTACCTTACATGCAAAACCAAAAGCAAAACATTGAAAACATACACGATAAAACATTTTGAACATTAGACTTTATGACTGCTACTTCAACAACGAGCTTGAAGATAAGTGCGTGGCAGCATGACGAAGACCTGCAGAAGGCATCTCCGAGAGAGCAAACGAGTCTACAAAAACAAACATTTCATTAGTTTAAACAAGTCATAGGACTTCGAGGTAGTCCGTCTAGTACGACGTAAATCCTCAACTTATCTTTTAGGCCTTTGTACAATCATGTTGTGCAACATAAAGCCCTAACTCGTCTTAGAATTTTGAGGTCGTCATTCGGTACGACGTAAATCCTCTTATCTCCTAGGCTATTTGCACGATCGGCATCATGCAAATGTATGTCTTATATAATAAAATTGGCATGATGAAACATTTAATAATATTTTCGAAATTAAAGTCAAACCATAGGATAGACTAGGAAGTCACAGAGGTTCTCCCTCAGGTCCGCGATGTCTCCTATTTTTTCTTCTTTTGGATTCCAAAGTAACTGTTTCAATTTTGATCTTATCCCATTTGATATTTCCAAAACCATCCTTGAAAACTTTGAAATTTGAAATTCTTGAGAGTAAAACCACTGATCTTTATCGAGAATTTTCTTAAGTGACCGGTCATTTAGAATGCGATTAACTATAGGGGTTTGCCGCTATAGGGAACTTTAGAACTCAGGTAATATAAACCCTACTTAACTCTTTTATATTAGATAAGAGAACTTGTTGGCCAACATAAATGGTTCGCAGACAAAACGAATGTTATAAATTTCTTAGTTTATTTAATTGAGTCTCACTATCAAGTAATGTGTCTATTCCTCGAAGTAATGCATGGCTTGTGGTGTAGTGCTCGTTTATTTAAACTATTATGAGATCGGTTCGGTCACGTATCTTCAAAATTAAAACATTACTTTTCAAAATTATATATATATATATATATATATATATACATACATATATATATATATATATATTAAATTTATTTTAAACCGGGCGACGGGATTCCTATTCCCACGACCGACAATTTCTAATTTAGCGACCGACACGGCTGTCAAAACTACTTGTCACACAAGTGCTTTGGAACATTCATCGAGATCATCATGCTTTGAGCTACATTTAAAATGTGTATATTTTTCCTCTCTACCACTATTTTGTGTCAGTGTGTATGAAATGTGATTTGATGTCGTATATCTCTTGAGTTGACAGACACTCCCATTATCTAAAGGGTCACCAAAGGGTGAGGTCACCTCCAAGGAGTAGTACGGTTCGAATTCTCTAAAAATCACATTCTTACTCACAAACAGTCTCTTCTCTATTGGGCTCTAACAAAAATAGCTATTCTGAGTAGCAGAATAACCCACGAAAACAGACTTCGCAGCTCTAGGATTCAGCATTCCTATTGATGGTTTATTGTCCTTCACAAAACATACACAGCCAAATCCATTTAATAGGAGGATCTCGTCATTATCTCCTTTTAACAACTCACAAAAGGATTGTCACTTCAATACACTTAAGGGTATTCTGTTAATCAATTAAGTGGTTGTCAAAACTGCTTGCCAACAAGTGTTTTGGGACATTCATCGAGATCATCATGCTTCGATCTACATCTAGAATGTGTCTATTCTTCCTCTCTGCTACTCTGTTTTGTGTCAGTGTGTATGGACATATGATTTGATGTTGTATCCCTTGATTTGATAGACACTCCCCAAACGTCTTATTAGTTTACTCTGTCTCATTATCAGACATCAATATCTTCACTACGGCGTTATATTGAGTCTGAATTATCTTGTGAACGTCTTTAAAACAAGCAAGCACATTATTTTTACTTTTCATCAAATATAACTAAAACGAGAAAAACAATCAATAGAAGTTATAAAATATCTATAATCGTTCATCAAAATTGTAAAACAAGGTTATCATACATCTGAATGCACCAAATCAAAAGCACGAAAACTCCTATTACTAGAAATAACGCTCCAGATATGCTTACATAACTCACAAGTATCGCACTCAAGTTTTTGTTTATTTGCATTTTCATACAAAAACAAATGCAAATGGCTTAATAGATTAAACAAAAAGTGTCGTATGCGCTAGTGATATAGCAACAACACATCGTTCACATTCCTCCCAAATCCTCTTACTCCAACAATATCTACCATGGATGTCAATACTAAGTCTATCCGCTCTCTATCCAAGTACCAGAACTCACTATGTCATGTGTCAGTCCAAATTCTCTTACCAATCATCTTTTCTTGAAAGATCAACTTAAGAAT
The DNA here is from genome assembly GCA_022702705.1 of Papilionanthe hookeriana x Papilionanthe teres. Taxonomy (NCBI): domain Eukaryota; kingdom Viridiplantae; phylum Streptophyta; class Magnoliopsida; order Asparagales; family Orchidaceae; genus Papilionanthe; species Papilionanthe hookeriana x Papilionanthe teres. Next base: position 72,342,233 of record CM040426.1, on the reverse strand, counting down.
ATCAAAGGAAACAATACATTTTAGTTAGAAAATAATGACGCTAATGGATAAAAGTTATACTGGAAATGAAGGAACATGCAAAATATTGGACAAAATCATTGAGTCGGTACACCTCATTGTACTCTTACCAAACATAGGTTGTACTATCAGCGGTCTGAATTCTCTATGAAAATGCTAGATGAGCGAACTCACTAGCATTACCTATCACATGTCAAGATGCATTGGAATCAACTAACTATTTTGGTGATCTTATGGTGGATATAGAAACAAGAGCATGAGTATGACGAGTGCATTTGGTTGAATGAGCATAAGTAGCAATGTTCCCCTTTGATGACCATAAGGTCAATGCATCCTCAGTCACATCACCTACTGCTCTCTACTTCCTCTTCAACATCTCCAGTAACTTGTGGTCCTCATCGGTAAAGACCGCACATATCTTTTCATCAGAATTTTTCAGTAGCCAGCTCTTCTACCCATTTGACCTCTACAATTACAACAACCTCTAGACTGTCCACGTCCAACCATCTCTTTCTCTTTGGGTAGCTTTGGAAGCCTTGCTTTGGTGTCACACTTTTCCACAGTTGTAGCGCTTGCGGGTTTATCTCTGAGCACTTGTCATACATGAGCTCGAGGTAGCCAAAGCTGATTGCGTACCTGGAAGTCTACTCAGCTCACAGTGTGGCCTTATGTAACTCCCCTCCTATATTATTGTGGTGATGGTCTCTTCTAGTGAATGAATCGTTGTCTGAGCTAGGAGGAAAGATCTCTTTTGATCAAAGGTCGGGTTTAAATGAGCTAGAAACTGCATAGTCCTCATCTGTACAAAGATTTCCCCTTCCTTGCACCACTGATCACCAAAGCTCGACTGGTGAGAAGTGATCAAGACCTTGTCACAACTGCTCCAGATTTATAGAGTGCTCCTGAATCAATGTATCACCCTGTATCACAGCCTCTATGTCAAGCTGAATATGGAACACTCTCATGTGGTTTTTTAATCCCAACACAGGACTTCTTCATCTTTGCCCACACATTATTCACCTTTCGAATGTCATCTACTGATGAGGCAATCGATGAACCATCGAGTTAAAAAGCCACGAGTAAAGTGAGGCGTTTGTGGTCCTCCACTCATCCCCCTCAACTAGGGGTGTAAACGAACCGAACACGAAAGAACAGAGCTAGTGTTCGTGTTCGAAATATTCGAACACATCACTGTTCGTGTTTGGTTCATTTAACAAACCGAACGAAAAAAATTGTTCGTGTTCGTTCGTTTGCTTATCGAACGAATCGAACGCGAACTTCCTAGCGAACCGAAAACGAACTGTTCGCGAACAACGAGCTTTTTTGACAGCCCTAGCTTTGATAGCTTACTTCCTCAAAATGAAGTAAAATTATCAGGTATTTCGTACACATCAGATAATTCATACTTCCTCAAAATGAAGCAAACCGAATAAGGCGTTTAGTATTTTGTTTAGGGTTTTATTTTAATATATAGCATAGTATATTAATTATAATATTATAATATTTATATTAATATAATTAATACTATAATATTATTGTTGTTATTAATAATTTATCATATATTATAATTTATAGAAGTTTAATTATTTAAAATATGATAAATTTTTATAATATATAATTATTTTTAAAATATCATAAAATTTTTATATATAATTATTTTAAATTATTTTATATTTCGAACAATAACGAATCGAACACGAACGAACACATCACTGTTCGTGTTTGGTTCGTTTAACAAACCGAACGAAAAAAATTATTCGTGTTCGTCTCGTTTGCTTATCGAATGAATCGAACACTAACTGTTCGTGAAAAACGAGCTTTTTTGACAGCCTACCCTCAGCATCATCGCCCTCTGACTCATTCTTGAATCCTGTCAAATATCCCTACAGTCACTTCCCTACTATAGCAACCTCATATTGACATGAACAACTCAGATATGTGATCGTTCCATTAGCTTAAGATCTACATGAGTGAGATGTAGTTTCACCTGAGTCAGAGCATGTGTTAACGTTATGGCTCCAGTCGAAACGTCAACTCCCTATATGAGCCTGATCAAGATCTTCAGAATCTCCGGACCTGTCTTTCCAAGAAGCTCTGCTTCTTTACCTCATGCATCATCTCCTTCTCCTGACATCCATACACGAAATTACCTCAAAGTTCCTCCGAACCAATAATAAAAAAAAAGCTTCACACATCCTGCATCGAGCTCAAATTTGCCTTTGCCTTCTTCTCAGTGTCGAAGGCTTTCGCCTGTTCCACTTTGTCCTAGCTCGCAATAGAATCATAACCTACCATTCAATTCTTTTCTTCCTCCACAATCGACTGTTCTCCCAACCGAGAGCCCCACAGACTTCGTCCGCTACTCGCACAGTGTTGCTTCATCGCACACTGCCGCTACACTCTGCCTGTCTCTCGCGATCCGATTCGTGAACAAACCCTAAGGAATCATAGATCACTGGGAAGACGAAGATAAAGATGTGAGCCGCTAGGGTAGGCTCTGATACCAAAAAGATGTTTCTAGAAATGAATTATTCTTTTATTCATGAAAGACTTGGGCTCTATTAAAGCCTTACTACATTCTTTACAACTACAACCCTATTTATAAATAGAACCGTAAAATATATATAATTCTCAACAGAGAGAAGGAGCTCGAAAAACTCCTATCAAAAAGCCCTCATCTCTCATTTCATTATGAAAAGAACACCCATAGTGAACACTTCTCAACAGCCACCTGAAACATACATCAAAGTGAGGTTCTAAAAATTCTATTTCTCCACTTCTCCATTTTCCTCTGCTGCATTGTTCTCTTTCAATCAACTAATGCCCTAAATTTGCTCTCATATAACTGAATGATTTTGCTAGTGTTTACTTTTCACCTGCTCCTAAGAACCCACCAAGTGCAAGATGTAAAAAATAATAACTTGTCATCTTAAATCCCCTCTGCCTTTCTGGGCAACTTAGAAACAATGTTGTTTATCCAAAAAGTAGAAACCATGCTTAAAAAAATTGAATATCTTAACTATGGATATGCAAGGAGAAGAAGAAAATATTGAATATCTCATTTGAACCCTGAACCCTAAATCTTGAACCCCGAACGATGAACCCGGAACCTTGATCCCGGAATCCGGAACCCGGAACCCTAAACCCTAAACCCTTAACCCATAACCATGAATCCCAAACCCCGAACCCCAAACAATGAAACTTGAACCCCGAACTCTGAACTCTGGACCCAAACCACAAACCTTGAACCCAAAACCCAGAACCCAGAACCAGAACGCTAAACCCGAACCTTGAAACCTGACCCTGAACCCTGAATCCTGAACCCTGAACCCGATCACTGAACCCTAAATCCCGATCACTGAACCCTGAACCCTGAATCCTGAATCCTGAACCCTCCCTCAACCCTAAATCTCGAACCGTCAACCCTGAACACTCAACCCCGACCCCAAAAACCCTGAACCCTGAACCTAAAACCCTAAACCCTAAACGCGAACTCCAAACCCTGATCCCGGATCCCGGATCCCTAAACCCTAACCCCACAACCCTGAACCTAAAACCTTGAATCTTAAAACCCTAAACCCTAAAAACTCTAAAAACCTTAAACCCTAGACCCTAAACCCTAAAACCTAAACCCTAAACCCTAAACCCTAAACCCTAAACCATGAACCGTAAACCCTAAACCCTAAACCCTAAACCCTAAACCCTAAACCCTAATTCGAAACCCTAAACCCCAAAAACCCTAACAACCCCAACAACCAAAACCCTGAAAATTGAATCTTGAAATTTGAACCCTGTGTTAGAAATTCATGTTTGAACTTTATGATACAAATTTTAAAAATACATAATAGCTAAGATTTTTAAATTCACAATTTTTTACATATTCATAATAAAGAAACACATACATATATTCACGATGATAAAATTTGATCTTGAAAAGTTAGAGTTTCTCTCTTTAATCCCTTAAAACTTTATAAATTTTCTGATAGAGAGAAATGTATGAGGTGTTTTAGGAAAAGATAGGACATATTCTCTGAACTATGCTCTATTTAACCATCCATCAAAGGGGTTACTAACCCATAGGATTTATGATAATTTAATAAATTAATTGATTTTTATTTTTAAAATCAATGACATAAGTTAATAACCTCTATTCATTTTAGGGGATACATGAGTTACAAAAATAAATATCATAAGTTATAAGTTATGACATAAGTTATTAAGTAAATAACATATATTTTCATGAGTTATAAAAATAAATAACTTAAGTTATCATTTATTATGACATAAATTATGAGTTAAGCAAATAAATGACTAAAGTTAACATGAGTTATAAAAATAAATAATTTAAGTTATCATTTATATGATATAAGTTATGAGTTAAGAAAATAAATGACTAAAGTTATCATAAGTTATAAAAATAAATAACTTAAGTTATCATTTATTATTATGAGTTAAGAAAATAAATAACTTAAATTATTAAAATAAATGTGAGCCACAAATAAAAATTTAACATTCTCCCACTTGACACACTTAATTTTAATAGTGCATAACATATTGCATAAAATGTAAGATAAATCTTTTTTATATTGGTTAAATCAAAAAATTATTTAATAATTATGAAATTAATATGAATCATGTCGGTTGTGCATCAATTTATCGACACAGTCCCTTCCATGTATCACAATATTAATTACATACTTAGCATAACGAGAATTAACATTATGGTATCATACTGTATATTAAAAGACAAATTTTGTTAAACATCATGCAACATAAAGTGTACATTAACGATAAAATAAGATTTATAAATATCAGAAACAAGAAAAATTGAGTCTAAAGTGTCAAAGAGCATAAAACTAAAAGGGTTTTGGTAATACTCATTCTCACGACATGTTCGCTAAATGTCTTCAGTGACAACCCTTTCATTAAAGGATCTGCAATCATGAGATTGGTGCTAATACGCTCAATTGACACCCTATGTTTCTGAACTTCTGTTTTAAAGGCAATGTATTTTAATTTCATGTGTTTAGCACATTTGGAATACTTGTCGTTTCTGGGAAAAAAGTACGTCGTAGAGTTATCACAATAAATTTTCAGCGGCTTAGCAATACTGTCAACAATTTCAAGTCCTGAAATAAAAGTCCGCAGCCATAAATCCTAAATTGTAGCTTCGAAGCAAGCCACAAATCCATCTTCCATAGTGGAAGCAATTGTGATAGTCTACTTCACAATTTTCCATGAGATTGCTCTTTCAGCCAAAAGGAACAATAGTCAAATGTTAATTTTCTGGTATCAACACATCCAGCAAAATCTGAATCTGGATATCCTATCATTTTAAGATTTTTAGATCTTCTATAAGTGAGCATGTGATCCTTTGTTCCTTGTAGATATCTCAAAACTTTCTTTGCAGCTTTCCAATGGTATATTCCTTGATTAATTTGATACCTTCTCAGCATCCCAACAACAAAGCTAATGTTTGGTCTGATACAAGTCTGAGCATACATTAAGCTTCCAACAATAGATGTATAAGGAATTTCTTCCATTTGTTTACGTTCCAAATCATTCTTTAGACACTGCATAAGGTTGAATTTATCTCCTTTTTGAATTGGAGCAACACTTGCTGAGTATCCTCATATTGAATCTCTTAAGAACTCTTTCGATATATGTTCTCAGAGACAGTCCTAACAATCCTTGTGATCTATCACGAAATATTTCAATTCCAATCACATAGGATGTCTCGCTCATATCTTTTTTTCAAAGTTCCTAGAGAGAATTCTTGGTTTCATATAATAAGTCAAGATTATTAGTAGCAAACAAGATGTCATCAACATACACATTGAGAAATATGATCTTGCTCCCACTGACCTTTAGATATATACACCGATCAACAAAGTTTTTTTTTTAAATTCAAAGGATGTGATGGTATCATTGACTTAAGATATCATTATCCGGAAGCTTGCTTAAGTTTGCATACTGATTTCTTAAGTTTACACACCATGTGTTCCTTTTCTTCAACCGAAAATCCTTCAGGTTGACTCATGTAGACCTCTTCATCTAAATTTCATTCAGAAAGACAGTTTTCACATTCATTTGGTGTTAACTCCAAATCAAAATGAACTACTAGTGTCATGATAATTATAAATCGATCTTTCTTACAAACCGGAGAAAATGTTTATTTATAGTCGATGCCCATCTTTTGAGTGAAACATTTGGCAATAAATCTAGCTTTAAATCGTTCAATGATGTCATTTGAATCGCGCTTAGTCTTAGAGACTCATTTACACCCGACTCTTTTACAACTTTCAGACGATTCAACGATATCCCAGACTTTGTTGTGATCCATCGATTTCAACTCATCTTTCGTTGCTTCTAATCATTTAGAAGAATTTTCACTTTTATAGCTTGTGAAAATGAAATTGGATTTTTATGGAATCTCAAATCAAATTCAGACTCGTGTAGATAAACCACATAATCATCGGAAATAACAGATCGTTTTGTCGTTAAGACCTTCTAGGTACTTCATGCGATTCATCTAATGTAGGTTCATTGATGACAATTTCATCGTTGGGTGTTTTATCATTTATCTGTTGTTCTTGTAAGTTGTTAAACTGTTCAACAACTGTAGGAATAACAACTTGAGAAAAAATTTTGGGAAAAGGAATTTAAACCTTAATTTTTTGGATCTCCACTTTACGTGATTCCAAACTCCACTAACTTCACCATTTTTATTGAACTTAGCATTTCCAGCTTCAGTAATTCTCATATAGTGGTTAGGACAATAAAATATGTACCCTTTAGATTTTTCTAGATAAACAATGAAGAAACCACTGGTTATTTTTGAGTCTAGATTCTTTTCATGTGGATTATAAATCCTTATTTCTGCTGGGCAACCCCAAACATGCAGGCGTCTTAAACTGGGTTTCCTTTCTATCCACAGTTCAAAAGGAGTCTTTGGAACTGCCTTACTAGAAATCTTTTTTAACAAACATGCAGCAGTCTTTAAGGCATGTATCCACAATGTCAAGGGTAAAGAAGAATTACTCATCATACTCCTAACTATTTGCATTAGAGTACAATTTTGTCTTTCTGCAACACAATTTTGTTGTGGTGTTTGTAGCATAATATATTGAGCACATATATGATTAGTTTGAAAGAATTTAGCAAATAAACTTGGACATTGTTCAGATTCATTGTAATTTCCATAATATTCACCGTCTCTATCAAACCTGATAATTTTCACTTTTTTGTCTAATTGTCTTTCAACATCAGTTATATACATCTCTAAGACATCTATAACTTGAGATTTTTGATGCAATAAGTAGACATACTCACAACGTAAAAAGTCATCAATAAAGGTGAAATATTTCTCTCCACCAAAAGATGGAACATCAAATGTTCACAAATATCAATGTGTATAATTTCAAGGAGTCGTGTGCTTCTTGTGCCAACTTTCTTAAGTGTGTGATTTGTTTGTTTTCCTTTAATACAATCCACAAATATACCAAGATCAGTAAAATCCAATTTATTAAGGATTTCATTCTTTACTTATGTTTCAATTCTTTCTTTGGATATATGACACAAACGTTTATGCCACAAATAAGCTGAAATTTCATTCATAAAATCGCGTTTTAGTACAAATATTATGATGCAAAGTCATCAGAGTCTCAACGAAAAGTAACTTTAAGCTTATATAGATCATCACAAATAATACCAAAACCTATGAAATGATTGCGTTTAAACAAAATGAAACAACAATTTCCAAATTTAAAGAAGTATCCAATAGAATTAAGTTTAGTCAATGAAATCAAATTATGAGAAATAGAAGGGACATAAAGTGAAAAAAGTCTAAATGGTGTCCAATGTCTAAAATCAACTTATAGGTTCGAATAGCTTCAACTGGTGCTTTAATTCGGTTTCCCATGTAGACAAACTTTTCATTTGAGTTTATGATTTGGGTTGTAAGAAATCTCTGTTACAACCATAATCAATTCACCAAGTATTATAAGGAATTTCTGCCAAATTTGATTCGAAACATACAGAAACACAAGGTTTAACTTTCTTTTCGAACTAGTCATTGCGTTTTTTGACATTCATTTTGAAAGTGTTCAGACTTTCTGCAAATATAACACTTAATTCATTTATGTTCTTCATTGTGAATTAGGGCAGATGACACGTTAATCTTTAGTGATCATTGCTTGTCATTTTCATTCTTATTTTCAGGTTTCTTTGCAGCTCTTCTTTGGTGACCCATAAGATTAATGAAGTGATTTGTTTCTTTCTTAAGCCTTGCTTCCTCTTGAATGAGCATACATTGTACTTCATTCACATTTCACTTATCTTTCATAGTGTTGTAGTTCATGTGAAATGGACCATACTCAGGATGCAATGAGTTAATGATAAATTGCACAAGAAAATTTTCATTCACTTCCATTTTTAGAGTCTTAAGTTTTGCTGTTATGTTCGTCATTTCAACGACATGCTCACGCATAATACGAGAACCATCAAATTTCATGTTGGTTAACGTACTCAATAGTATCCCAGAAAGAGACTTATCAGCAGAGTCAAACTGAGAACAATTCTCAGCAAATTTTATAAATTTCTTAGCACTTTTAGTGTTAGAAAATGTACACCTTATGTTGTTTGCTACAGTCATTCGCATAAATATTAAGCTCAATCTGTTCAATTTTTCCCAAGCTTTATAGAAAGATATTTGCTCAGCACTGCTAGAATTAGTAACAGCTGGGGGTTTCTCAGTTATGAGTGTCAAAATCAGGATCCAAAACACCAAGGTGAAACTGGACTTACGACATTCAGAGAAATTGAGCCCATTGAAAGTTTGAACAAATTTAGCTTGCGAATGAAGAAAAACAAAAGTATTTACTGCAAATAAATAAAAAATATTTGTAAATTAATGTTTCGAACATTAAACTTACATAGATATTCATATAAAATCAGATTAAAATAATAATTATAATAATAATAGTGTAATGAAATCTCCTTTGAGTAATATAACAATACATGATAATAAACATAATTCATGCTTGACTTAAATTTAATATAATTGGTAATTGTTAATACTCAAATTAGACATATCTATTATCTTTAGATATATAAACATATCTTAACTAAGTAAATAAACAAACTACAATTATATTCAAAGATTATAAAACAAATTATCAACATTTGGGCGATCTAGAAATATTTTATAATCAATGAATTTTAATATTTTCATAATAAAATGTTAAATTATTTCATAACAAGCATCACATACTCGGAGTAATTAAATTTATTTAATTTGATGTCTATTAAACTTACTAATTTAGTCACTTTGGTGATTAAGAAATTAAACATAACATCGACATCAAATAAATAATAATTTCAATCATATCAATTTACTTTAGTGATCTAATTCACAGCGGAAATTTAATACAATTAATATAAATAAAATATATGAAAAATCATAAATTTAGTAGTCAAGGCTCTAATATCACATGTTAGAAATTCATGTTTAAACTTTATGGCACAAATTTTAAAAATGCATAATAGTCAAGATTTTTTAAATTCATGATTTTTTACATATCCATAATAAAGAAACACATACTTGTATTCATGATGATAAAATTTGATCTTAAAGAGATGTAGTTTCTTTCTTAAATCCTTTGAAACTTTATATAATTTCTGAAGGAGAGAAATGTACAGGGTGTGTTAGGAAGAGAGATGACTCATTCTCTGAATTATGCTTTATTTAACCACCATCCATCAAGAGAGTTATTAACCAATAAGATTTATCATAATTTAATAAATTAATTGATTTTTATTATTAAAATTAATGACATAAGTTACTAACATCTATTCATTTTAGGGGTTACATGAGTTACAAAAAAAATATCATAAGTTATCATAAGTTATAACATAATTAATTAAATAAATAACCTAAGTTTTCATGAGTTATAAAAATAAATAACTTAAATTATCATTTATTATGACATAAGTTATGAGTTAAGAAAATAAATGAAAAAAGTTATCATGAGTTATAAAAAAAAATAATTTAAGTTACCATTTTTTATGACATAAGTTATGAGATAAGAAAATAAATAACTTAAAGTATCATGAGATAAAAATAAATAACTTAAGTTATCATGAGATAAAAATAAATAACTTAAGTTATCATTTGTTATTATGAGTTAAGAAAATAAATAACTTAAGTTATTAAAATAAATGTGATAAGTTATTAAAATAAATGTGAGCCACAAATAAAAATTTAACAACCTAAACCCTGAAATTGAACCTTGAAACCGAACCCCGAACCTTGAATCCCGAACCCCGAACCCCGAATCCCGAACCCCGAACCCTGAATCCTGATGCCTAAACCCTAAACGCTAAACCCTCGAATATGTCCGACATTATGGTCATCCAATACAGTCGATCCACCATATATTATGACAGACAAATAATCTACTGAATGATTTGCCAGATTTACTATCCTGCCTAGGCATCTTCAGGACACTGCTCTTTGGGGGATAGTATTTCATAAAATGCCCGTATTGATGGCAGGTTTCCGAATTTCAGATTTAACATAATGAATTCTAGGCATAACTTAATGAATTCATTTAAAGATTGTACTTCTTTTTATAAGCAATTTAAGGGGTACTTGTCATTGGTTGTCAAAATATTAGCACAAATTACCCTTAGTTTCATTTGTAAAGTCAGTTTTGATGAAGGAATAATAAATTGCAGCCTTGGAAGCTTTTGTCTAAGTCAATCTTCCTCCTCTGCTTAAAGCATGGATTCCATTTTGTCAAGCTTTGCCTCTCCAAGTAATTTGATGATCTAAGATGTGTGATTAACCTTTATTCTGATCGTTTTCTCCGTGTTTACCCTACTTTTTTCCCTCAACCTGTCCCAATCCAATTCTCCACGAACATGATTAAGCTCTCACCCCTTCTAATAATTGCAATTCCAGCCATCTATTATGTTCTGCTTTCTTCCTCAAAAGCTGAGTGTTAAAGGGACAACCAACTAAGCCAGTGATTGCTCCAGATAAGGGTAGTTGCCAGCTTCAGTGTACAGATATTCAAAAACCGCAAACAGGAAGAGCTTCATATTTAACTTTCACATTAGCTTGAAAAAATAATAAAATTGGCATTTACCAAGAGCTATCATTATCAAGGGTTGTGTTTGGTAAAAGGATGGGAATTATTGGATGTTTTGGAAATGTACAGAAGTAATAAAAGGTTCTTGTGCACATTACCTTCAGATAACCATTTTAAACAACAACTAAAAAATCTCTAAACTAGGAAACACCTTCAATTTCCAAATATATATATATATATATATATATATATATATATATGCAAAAGAATATATATATATACTTCTTTTGCATATATATATATACTTCTTTTGCAAATATATATACATGTAACAAAATATTAGATCTTCGCACATGAGAAAATTAGTATGGACAAAAGAAATTTTCAGTATACCAGTGAATGAACGTGTGTGTTTAGAATCAGAATTGGGGTTCATTTCTACAGCATTGTCAGCTTGGACCTTCACTTCACTGTCACTTTTCTGTATGCTGCAATCAACATTAGAGGAGATTACAAATGTTATTGCCCAAGCACAAGTCAGTAAAGGTTTATGGAAAAAACATGAGCAATTGAACCAAAATCAACACGCAATCAAAAGTTTCAGCTAAAGATAATGTAAACTTTTCTAATCTTTCAACCAATAGATTAAGCTCATTCTTAAAATAACTTTTACATAGATTTTCATGGCATCATTATCATCATTATTACTCTTATCACAACTATTCAAGGTCAGTTTTATAAATCCTCATTCTCATTCCATTCTTATTGTGATATCAGAGTTTACCCAAAATCACAACAGAAACATAAATATTATTGCTGAAATTCAAATTGGTTACAGCAACGACTCTTCAAAATAAGAAACAAACGATAGCAAACATAAAAGGACACTTTAGGGTGATGGCAAAGGGTTGAATGCCGGCTGGCCAGCAGGTAGAGGTGCTGATTGGAGGTGGTGGTGGCAGCCGATTGCTTGGAAGGTAGTTCTAGAACTAAGTGGAAGGCAGGGGAAGGTGGCTGGGAGTTTGGAGGGTTGGTGGCACCCTGGGGGGACTGGAGGGTCTGAAAGGGCAGCAGGACAAAGAGCTAGAAGGGAATTAGGATAGAGAGGAACAGTTAGGGTGAAGGAACGGCAGGAATCCAAGGGAGGTTGACTGAACGGGAAGGCTGGAGAGAGGAGTTCAATAGAGAATGAGAAACCTGAGAGTGGTCACAACATGAAGGAAAAGGCTGGTAGGGCGTGGTTGGGAGCTAGTAGGTGTGGGAACTGGTGATGGGCGGACTGCCGAAGCAGTACCTCAGGATGAGTTACAGTCGAAGCACATTCTAGTTGTCGGATACAGCCTTAGAAGGGTAAAAGAGGATGTTGGAGCCTGTCCTGACATAAAGCTCAAAAAAACCCGAACCCTAAAACAGAAAGAACATATTTCGAATAGGGGAAATCCCTCCCCTTTGGGCGGCAGCCCTAACCCAAGTTGGGTTCGGCCGGTCCCCCTTAAGTACCTGTTGAACAGATTTAGCCGGTTAAGCTCTCCAACCCCCGCATTATATTGAGGGTGGCCACGGGAGTTACACCAATTCGCTACATCATTTTGAATAAGTTCTATCCATCTTACCTAAAGTCTACCACTTCTCATTTTTAATCCTCAAATATTAATTTTACATTCATGCCAAATAGGCGCCTTTTCTGTTATTTAGTATGCACGTCCAAACAACAACAACAACAACAACAAAGCCTTAATCCCACCAAGTCGGGTCGGCTACATGAATCATTTTTCTTCATTGCGTCCTATTTAGCGTCAAATTTTTATTTAATTCTAATAAATTAAGATCATTTTTATACAGTAAGCTCAAGTCTTTCTAGGTCTACCTCTGTCGTTCTTAACATAAGTTGAATTTAAAACATCTACTCTCCTAATCGGATCATCAGGTGATCGACGTTTAATGTGACCAAACCATCTAAGGCGACTCTCTCTAATTATGTCCGTCACTGGTGCCACACCAACCCTATTACGGATATATTCATTTCGCATTTTGTCTCTAAGTGTAAAGCCACTCATCCACCTAATCATTTTCATCTCGGCAAAACTTAACTTAGCATTATGCTTCTCTTTTAAAGGCTAACATTCCGCACGATAGAGCATTGCAGGTTTCACCGCCATCTTATAAAATTTTCCTTTTAATTTAAGCGGTAATTTTCTATCACCAAATAGCCCGGACACATTCCTCCACTTCAACCAACCAACCTGAATTCTACCATTAACATTCTCATCTATATCACCATCGCTTTGAACAATGGACCCGAGATAGCTAAATAGTTCACACCTTTTAATAATTTGATCACCCAAAGTTACACTTTTGTCGCTAGAGTTACTATTATAAAATTCCATTCCATGTATTAAGTTTTAGTTCTATTCAAACTTTAGACTCCAATGTAGACCTCAATTCAAGTTTTTCTTGAGCTTTTTCTCTCGTATTATCCACGAGGAGGTTATCATCAGCAAAAAACATACACCAAGGTACATCCTCTTGTAAATGTCCAGTAAGACCATTCATAAATAAAGCAAAAAGATATGTACTTAAAGTCAATCCCTGATGTAAACCAACAGAAATAGTAAAAAATTTGGTCAATCCTCCTTTAGTTCGAACACATGTAATAGCTCTAGTATACATATCTTTAATGACTTGAATACAAGTCATATCAACACCTTTCTTCTTAATGACTCTCCAAAGAACATCTCTAGCAAGCTTATCGTAAGCATTTTCTAAATCAATAAAAATCAATTCATGTCACGATTTTTTTCGATAAGTTTTACGTTGTCTTTCGACTACCTAACACAACCCACCACTTTTTACATCCGAGCTTGGGACCGGCAACGGCGTCCAAACAACAAAAATATGTTTTCAATTATCTTATCTTCAATAAATGTCACTCTAATTTTTTTTGAAATATCTTCATTCATTAATTCATTCTTCCTAATTTAACCATACATCTATCATGATACTTGAACTAATGTCATACTCAGCTTAAATACCAACGATTTTTTTATTGCAAATACCTCAATCCATACAATATTGCTAACATAATCGCAGCTTTATAAAATTTATCTTTAGTGTCCGTGATACCAACACTCCTAAAGCATTTTTTGGGTTTTAACAATCCAAGTGAAACTCCAGAAATTATACCTTCACATATATCTAGATTCTTCTAAATTATAGATCCGATATGTTTATACTTATAATAAGTAGGTATCAGTTTATCTTTTAATAATAATGGTTAATGACTTTTAATATCGCACAAACTAAAATTGCATAATAACCATTCTATATTTAAGAAATCCCAAGTCCACAATCTTCTAAGCATTTTACCTATTAATCAAACTTTTCATTTATTTCAAAATATATTTCATCGTTTAGAACTATATCAACAAAAAGATACACAGAAGTCTTATTTTGAACATAGTTAATAGAAAAAATATGAACTCAATATTGATCCCATATGTAAATTTGCTGTAACTGAAAATCTCTCATACTGACAAAATATTAAAAACAGATCACATTAAAACTGGTTTAATTAAATAAATTATATAAGAAAAATTCTAGAATCTGCCTAATCACCTATTTAATAGTCAACTAGATGATGACGCGGTGTGCAAATCGCTAGTCAAACAGGCAACTGGCGTTTGCGCGGCATTTGTTTTCAAAAACTGCTGGTATTAGATTTAGTTTCTCATGGATTTCAGAAATTATGTATGAAAATTTTATTTTATAAATAAAAAATAAACATGTGAAGATTGACCCTCATGTATTTCACAAGTCAGATCGATCAGCATAAACCACGGGGTGAAAATGAATTCGATGATTCATAGTTGAAGCTAATTTACATTAAACATCACCAAAAGAATCCAAATGCCTCTCATTAACAAAACGGATCACGTGAGCATATACGAAGCACAAGACTGCCTAAGGAGGGGTCTTTTATGATCTAACAGAGCAAACATAATAAATAGACTGCCAATGAGATGCACTCGATTTGGGCTCAAAACTCCTCAACCGTCACTAAAGATACTCAAATAAGCTCCGTTCATAAAACGGACTAAGCGAGCATGTCCAGAAAATTCATTTTGATTAGGAAGGATACCCATATTACTTGGGTCATGCATACAAATTAATGACACGTAAATTGAGAATTCAAATTTAAGGAATATAATAAAAATAATAATTCTTATAATAAAAGCCATCTCTAATTCCTTCTCTAATAAGCTCATCGCCCAATTCTAAATGCCACATGCTCTGCTATCCAACCAAATGACGCCATATTCCTTTCTTGATGTATTTTATATATTTTATAAAAAAATCAAAATAACTCATTCGTTTATCTCCTCTCCCTTCCTCACTCGCCTAACCAAAAAATTTTATCTTCTTTCACTCACACGTGGGTAAAAATATTACGTGCGGAGTCTGGATGTCGAATTAAATCTGGACATTGCAAAAAAATAAAATGAGTACAACGTTTTTAGTCATTGTATATGTTGTACACATTGTTCTCATTTACTCATTGTATTTTGTGTTGTGTCAGGATATAATTCTACATCAAGACTCTGCACGTAATATTCTCTCTGCGCGCAGACCCTCCCCGCTCCAACTCACACAAAATCCTCTGATCTCCTCCTCCCTCACGAGCAGCAATGCCACACACCCCCATTCTACGGCATCTCTCTCCCTCTCATTGTTACTCTCTCGTATGTATGCAAAGAGCTCCAACAACTATCCTCTTCTTCAAAAATCACAGGCGCTCCTCCCCATTCTATCTTCCCACGACCTCTCAAAACTCTACACCGCTCACCGTCCCGAGCACAACCCAG
This sequence comes from Papilionanthe hookeriana x Papilionanthe teres, assembly GCA_022702705.1. Classification (NCBI taxonomy): domain Eukaryota; kingdom Viridiplantae; phylum Streptophyta; class Magnoliopsida; order Asparagales; family Orchidaceae; genus Papilionanthe; species Papilionanthe hookeriana x Papilionanthe teres. Next base: position 72,326,260 of record CM040426.1, on the reverse strand, counting down.
CAGCTGACGACCCAAAAATCCATGCTCATCCCATCTTTTTGCTTTTTCTCCTGCTCTACATCTGTGCACCCAAAGCCGTAGTCCTCCCCCTTTCGGCTGCAAGCTACCCAGCCTGACCTCCTCCCTGTCATAGCAGCTTCTGTAATAACCGGAAATAATAATAATAATAACAATAATAATAGATAAATAAATAAATGAAATACATGAAAGGAAAATTATAATGGGTAAGGTCGGTTCGACTGAAACGCCCAGACGTCTCGTTTATTACTTCTTAAGAGACAGACATCTCATTTGAAGCGAGAGATTAAAGAAACAAAAGAGAAGGCAGTCGTAGACAAAGGAGAGGACAGCAGTAGAAGGAAAAGAGAAAATTTTACTTGTTAGGAGCGAAGTTGGGGGAGAAGACAAACCGTTGCCGAAGGAACGTGCTGCTCGTGTTTAGGCTCGGTGTCGTTTTGTGAGAAGGAAGCCCATGCCCTAGCCAAAGGTAGGAGAGGGGCAGAGGAAAGAGCAGGGATGCAGCTTTGTTGAGAGGAGGGTCGAGGAAGGTCGACCCAAGAAGAAGACGAGGCGAGACATCAACTAGAGCAAGCAATGTTGACACAAGTGCGAGGCTTGTCTTGTGCATTGAAGGGAGTCAGCGCATGTTTGGTGCCACAACTAAAAGAGGGGGACGACGCCGACTTGTGAGTGAAGCTTGACCCCTATCCGAGAAGATGAAGGCTTTGTTCTCCGCTACCGTGCGAAAGATGAGCAATCAAGCATGCCTTTGTGCGGGAAGGAGCGACTTCTTGCACTGTATTCATGCACAAAGCCTCCTGATCGAACTTCATATGCCAATGGGTTTATTAAGGTAAAAGCTAGGCTGCTAAAATTGGATCGGGTCGGTCAGTCCGTGAACTGGTAGGGCAACCAGTCCAGACGCTAGAGATAATCGAATTTTGAATAAATGAAAATCGGCTGGTGAAAACCAGGGTCAAACCGTTCAACCTCTGAAACAGCCACGGTTTTTAATAACTGATTTTTTTTTCGACATTGCATTGCCTTCTTTTCATGAATAGGTTTGTGGAAGAAATAAACATGAAAGTTATTTTATGATTTTATTTAAAATTGTACTATATATTTGGGGTGATCATTTAGTTTCTGCATAAAGCTAATATTTACTTTAGCTTATTTGAATTCGTATACAAAAGAATGTAATAAATTTATATAGATAATGTTGTGTGATTAAAATGGAGCAGTGCTTTAGAGCAATGTAATGCTTTGTTTCATCCTCCTCCATGGATAGTGATATTTAATATTATAAGAGGAATGCAAAGAATAGATTGTGGTTGTAGCTTTCAAGTTTCGTTAGTTTTTTAATTAATCTTGCTTTTCTATATATTTATTTTACTTTTAAATTATCAAATACAAGATTTCAAAGAAAGATCCACTTTTTTTTGCTACAAATATGAGGTTAGTCACTCAAATATTAAATATTTTTACATTTAAAATTATTAAATTTATTTTATTTATGTTTTATATTTTATAATGCAATTTTGATTACAATTTAATTAGTATTTGTATGCAATATATCATTATTATGTCATTTATGTCCTATTTAATTAATTTTTATATTTATCACAATATCCGATTCAAACCCGGTCGAACCAATGAACTTTGAACAATTCCTTCTTCCTTGATGTCCAGTCCAGTTTTCACAACCCTAGGTAAAAGTTAGGTTTTATTTATTTTAGTTAATCAAATTTAATATGTTACGTTTTATTATTTTAATTAATGAATTTAATATATGTTATATATTAAGATGTGATTAGTAAAGAAGAGCAAATTTGATTTGGTTTGGAGCCAAGAAACTTTGATGACGGTGAAGATAGATGTAAGATTTACATCCTTTTAATTTTCTTATATTAATATTTTATTTTATCATTATGTGAATATTAATTACCATGAGATGAAAATAGTGATTTGAATTGGGAGGAGAAATCGAGTTTTGATATTGAATTTTGACCCTTGCTAGAAGAAGTGAGGTAAGTACAATCCAACATTATGTTTTTTAACTAGAAGATATGTAAATACCTAAATTAATGTGCATTTTGACAATATTTTAGGACCTTGATTTTGTGACAATAAACTGGTAAAAGACAAGAAAAGAAATTACTTTGAGGATTAAGCTAACAAAAGTTTTTTATTAATTGAGGTGACTAATTATATTTTTAAATTTCAGTAACTATTTCTATTTCGAATTATATGTTTTATTTCATGTATTCCCTAGATCAGCAATATATTGTTCACATTACCGGAAAAGATAGATGAACATGTTAAATATTGTTACATAACAATTAAGTTTAGGATGATATCAGATCATTGCATTACTTAAAATATACATATTAGTTTATTGTATGATCACATACATATGTCATATTATTACTTAACCTCTAGAATTTAGTAAATGTGCATAGGTTAGTTGATTACATGACTAATATATATATATATAGAGAGAGAGAGAGAGTAAATTTGCATTATTCATTTGTAGATAGAGAGACATGTTTCATAAGAGAGAATGCATAAAATGAAAGAATGAATTATACTATATATGAATGCTCGTATGTGCATGTTCAGAAGAAGATTTCATCCCCTAATGGTACAGGCAGGGTAAGCCAATGTACCCGTACGCGTAAAAGATTTTCTACTATCCCAGACAATTGTGATAGTTAGTCAATAATCGCTATGATGACAAAATAATATCGATCATAAGCGAGTAGACAGAGCTTATCACCCAAGAGAATTATGGTGTATAGATCACTAACCGCTATGCCAACGGGATAATATCGGCCACTGGCAGGTAAGGGTCTTTCCACTCTAGACAATTGCGATGTGTAGATCACTAACCGTTGTGCCGACGGGAGCCGGCAAGGCAATATTAACCAAGGAAGGTTTAAGTTGTTTTGACGGTGATCAAAGCAGACAGATGCTTATGTAAAGAGTATAAAGTAAAGGTAAAGTTAATGTTAATGCATATAAAAATTTATAGTATTTTCATTTAGAAAATGTCATCGAAACATATATTAGTATATTCAAAGATTTCATATGAAAGATTAGCACAACAAAAGATTTCTTAGAGATATAAAAGACCAACATGCATATTGATTTCTTTTCCTTAGACTACTGTAATTTAAGAGTGTAATTACTAATGGGTTATTTTTAGATAACTCATTAGGTTATTTTAACATTCTTTAAGTATAAGGTGTTTCATTAGAAGACTTTAGACAAAATCTTACATGTTCGCCACCGGATCTGTTCTACTTTTAAAATAGTAGACAAAATTCAAATTTTAGGTTTCAAAAAGAAATCTTGCACGTTTTAACTTGCACATTTTCTAAAACTATTAATGTCGGGTTAAGTACGCCACCTTGAAGAATGTTAAATGCCTTAAGATTTATGCATAAGGTTATTGATGTCGAGTTGGTTGGTTGGAGTGGAGGAATGCAACAGGCCTATTGTGTGATAGAAAAGTATTGCTTAGTCTTAAAGAAAATTTTATAAGTTGGTGGGGAGACCTTCAATGATTTGTGGCGCGGAATTTTGGCCTTTAAAAGAGAAGCATAAAGCTAAGTTAAGTGTTATTGAGATGAGAATGCTTAGGTTGATGAGTGGCTTGACACGTAGAGACAAAATGCGAAATGAATATATCCATGAAAGGGTTGGTGTAGCTCTAGTGGCAGACGAGATTAGAGAGAATCGTCTTACATGGTTTGTTCACACTAAAAATCGACCATCTAATGATGCGGTAGGAGAGAAGATGTTTTATATTCAACTTATGTTAAGAAAGATAAAAAGTACTTGGGCATATTGCATAAAAAATGATCGTAATTTATTGGAATTAAATGAAAATATGACACTCAATAGAGCACAATGGAGAAAAAGGGCTCATGTAGAATTGTTGTTATTATTGTCGTCGTCGTCGTTGTTGTTGTCGTCCAGTCAAGCACACTACCTTGAAGTACACCATCTTAAAGAATATCAAATACCTCAAGATCCATGAGAGAATAACATCTAAATATACCAAGAATCATGCACTATAAGTACTAAACACCCGTATGTGCTCTAACAACAACCCTAAGTTCCCTAAACTTAAGCATATGAGAATGTTGGGCGGGTAACAATTCACCTTGCCTACAGAACAATGTTATAAGCCTCACATTATCACCTGTCAGATCCACTGCTACAGAGATTGGAGTTTACAAGGTTGAACTACCTATAACCAGTCTAATCCTCCTAATCAAGGCAGGAGTTGACAAGATTGAGCTATGATAAACCAGTTTGGTCCTCGCGAGGATTGGAGTCAACAGGAGGATTGCAATCAACAGAACTAGTGTTTCTAATGATATTTAAAAAATAATTATTCTCCAATGATGGCATAGTTGATAAATAATTTAACCGCATGGGTTAACTTTCAAAATTAAACTTTAAAACAAACTTGAAATCTAATTATTACAAATCATGAACATGATCCTCTCTGGGCAGAACAGAGTCAACAGGGTTCAAATACATCATTCATCGATGATAGCATATTTATTGCACATCTTATATAGAGAGATTTCTTCATAAAATCAAGATTTTCAAGTATAAAATTAAAAATATTTAAAAGAAATATATTGCCTAAAGCTAAGAGCAAAAGCCAATTCATTTTCCATAATCGTTTATTGGGGTGGAAAAATTTAATGTTGGCTTGAGCTTACAAAGAGCCAACGACATGTCAATTATACTCCTAAATTCAAACTCAAAATAATCATGTTTCAATAAAGACATGACCAAGTCCTCTGTTTGCATGGATTGGCCAATAGGCTCCACAAAAGAGCAATTATAACCAGAGTTATAGCTTATATATTCCCTAATGGATTTACTCTTTGAGTTGTGAATTATAGAGTGTATTTGATTGGGCGCGAAGCTGTTTGCAAGCAAAGATCGACTTAGATTAGTCTTCTTAGACAAACATTCAACCCATGTCTATAAGATTTCGAAGTAACACATGGCTGCTTATAAGGATCATTTTGTTAAGTTGGGTCTATCTTCGTTGACTAAGTAGACGATGGACTATGACAACTCGAGATAACGGAATCATGAGATCTTAACCGGGTTCATCATCATTTTCCCCAACATCTGTTTTAAGCTTACGGTTATAAATTAATAATTTCAATATTTACATTTGTTGCTACAATGTGCTTTAAATATTTAGTGCCCAATGACTAGCCTCGATCGAAAAAACTCTCCCGTTATCGAGAGGAGAAATTAACTATATGGGTTTGCACCTATGAGAAACCCGGAAACACAAATCTTCACAAAATGAGGATGAAATATATGGGTAGTGTCTTATCTATTATCTCTTCTGACTTCTAAAAATTTGACTTGAAACTATCACATAAACTCTCGACAAGAGTTCGGAGCATCGAATTTTCAGAGCCCACGCTCGATTAATTTACAAATAAATTATATGCATTATAATTAAATTTATATGCAAATAACCTATTAAAAAGGCAACTAGCGCTTACATGGCATTTTTTTTAAAAACTGTTGTTTTCGAAATTAATTCTCAAGCTTTTAAAAAATAATATATGAAAATTTTATTTTGTAAGTAAAAAATAAAATATGTAAACTTATTTTACAAATAAATCATTTGAATAATGATTAAATTAACATGTAAGTAAGCAATTAAACAGGCAAACAGCACAAAAATTGTTGGTTCTGGATTTAATTTTTCTGGAATTTTAAAGATTAGATATGAAAAGTTTATTTTGTAAATGAAATATGTGAACTTATTATCTCAATAAATTATGTGACTTATTTATATATATAATGTATATGAATTTGCTTTACAATAAATATCCAAAAAATTATATATAGTTAATAGAAAGAAAGGCATAAAAAAATAATAAATTAAGATGATACATTTTTCATTCTTGAAGATCATTCTAGTACTTATTTAATAAATAATATATTTGTCTTAGTATCATATGAATATAGTACATTAATAATCAATATATAAAAAATATTTCACCTCAAACTCATCGAAAAATCTAGTATTTATAGTCCCTCAAAACTTGGCCAAAGTATATAAGAATATTTAGACATAAGATGATAACCTCATTTTCGGGTGAGGTCTTCACTGCTTTCCTTAGAGTCTAAGGTCAAGCTTTTCGCATCTCTTGTTTGACCCTCCTAGAGGACTAGTACGAGACTCACACCATTTAGAAAATTCGAGCCACCTCGTCACTCTTTCGAGTCTTGTATGGGCGGTCTCAAATCCTCGACATTTTGTTGAACTGTTAGAACCAGCATATGAAACTCGAGTTGAGTTCCAACATAAATAAGAGCAACCCCTAGAGAAACCCTTAGTGATTCGAACACTAGTGAATGCCACGATTTACGCACGCGTCGCACCACACACAATTTTGACTTGAATTGACATGCTCGTCGACGAGCTTGTCCGGACAACCCCGAATGACGAAATGGATTGCGTCAGCGCGTCCGGAACGTCGACTTTAGCTAGGAAGAACACCCATATTGTTATGGTTCGGGGCTCGCGAAAATAGCATGAATATCGATGAATATTAAATTTAATTAGAGGAGGTGAGTTTAGGCTTAAACCGGGTTCGATTCGGCTAAACATAGCCCAATTATGCCGAGTCATGCTGATAACTCAAGTTGCAATTTGAAATTTCAAAATTCAAATTACCCCGCCTAAATCCTTAATTAAATTTAATCGGACATTATTAATTTTGCAATTAAGCGGCTGCGTTAATGGAAGGTAATTAATTCCCTGCCAATGCTTCACGTAATGTCTCCCTTGAAATTTCGGCTATACAACTCAATTTGGCTCCCCACACTCGCCCAAAATCCTCGCTCTGCTAGCATACCCCTTCCTCTCCCGCTCACCTCCCTGCACCGAAACCCTCGCTTGCTTCCACTCTCCCAGCCGAAAGCTCTCCCTCGCCTGCTTCGCCTTCCCCTTTTCTTCCCGTCGCTCCTCCAGCTCCCTCTTCCTCACTCGACAGCGCACGCGTGCTTTGCCTCTCCTTTTCGATAGCTAAGCCCTCTCCTAGACGGTAAACTGCCCTAGCCAAGCCCTTCTTTCCCCTTCCCATCCAAGCATTTGGAAGTAAGACTTCTTTCTCCTCTGCCTCTTACTTGGTTGATTTGTGAATTCTCTTTTGTTTGGTTTACTTGACACAATGTTGATGGTTTCTTTCATTTAGCAATTTGCAAAGGTTTGGAAAATTTTGGTACACTATCTTTTATAATCTGAAAGTTTTATTCGAATTATCTGTAAAGCATAGGAAGGATATCTTGATTTGCATCTGAAGTCATTATTGATGCTGCTCTTGATTGTTTTAAATTGAGCTTTGCTGTAAGTTTTCTCTTGAGGAAAGTACGAGAAGGTTATTTCAAATGGACTTTTCTATACCTAGTTGATCATCTGCCTTTACATTTGGTTGTGGTGATAGAGAACAGTTTGGATTTGGAATATCATTGAAAGAAGAAACGTCAAGTGAAATATTGCTTTCAATAATGATATGACTCATGTGTAGCAAGCATGTCTTTCATCTGCTTATTCACATTATAGAAGTTTTTTTTTTTTAAGAAAAGAAGCCCCATATACTCTTGTTTGATATTAGGAATTGTTACATACATAACCACCCAATTCTTATTTATTTACATGTATAACACCAAAGCTTGAATATTTATATGCATACCACTCAATTACTACATGTTTATATATCTAACACCTAAACTTCAATTCTTACCACTCAATTACTACATGTTTATATATCTAACACCTAAACTTCAATTCTTACACGCGTACCACCCTATCCTATGCGTAAAATTGAGATATTTCTTTTGCGATGTGAAAGTTTAGATGGTATATATGTAAGTGCTATATATGTAAATACTTAGGAGTCGCCGGGTATGTATGCAAACGCCTCCTTAAAAGAAAGTGAGGGTGGTATTTTTAATGGGATATTAAAGTGGATTGGTGTTCGTAATTGCTGTCCTTGCTCCCTATACTTGTCAACTTAGGGGAATGATTAAGAGTTGATTTTGGTTACATATGTTTACTGTTTAAAGCTAATTACTTGTTTCTTGGGGCTTATTTTACTGCAGTTTTGGAGGCCCTAAATCCTTTCTTTTATGGCTGGCTAATGTGTTGATTTGGAAGCTTTAAAACACTGATTTGGGACGTTTGGTGGGTTGGTTTTGGGTAGTTTTGGCACCATTTTGGCACTGTTTTGACACTGTTCTGGGCCTGGTTTTGCTGCAGTTTTTGGAGCCTTAAATGTGTCTTTTTAGGGAGATTTTGTCACTGTTTTGTGACTAGTTTAGACTGGTTTCGCTGCAGTTTTTGTACCTTTTTAGAGAGATTTGGTCATTATTTTTGGGATGGTTTTGCTACAGTCTTGCAGCCTTTCAATGCCCCTTGTTTTGGGAAGTTTTGAGACTGTTTTGAGCTGACTTTACTACAGTCTTGGAACATTTAAAGGCACTATTTTGGAGCCTTTTATTGACTAACTTGGGCTAGTCTTGAGCATTTTTTTAGACATAAAAATATCATTTGGGGTTGTTTTATTCACTGTTTTGGAGACATCAAAGGCATCATTTTGGGGCAGTTTTATACACTGTTTTGGAAATATTATGAACACCATTTTGGCACTATTTTAACGTTGTTTTGGGGGCATTAAAAGCATCATTTTGGGGTTATATTATACACCGTTTTGGAGAGGTTTTAGACATCATCTAAGCACTAATTTACATGTTGATTTGTAATCTTTTAATGTTTTTATTTTGGGTCGGTTCACTAGTTGTTTCCCCATCTTGGCTTTATTAGTTTTGGAAGTGGGTCGGCCTCCTTTATCTTGTTTTTTTCTTATTGCATGGTTAAGTTAAAAATGAGAATTTCTGATTTAATTATTTGTAAAACACTTAAAAATATTTGAGGATTAGTTGGAAAACACTTAATTTATGGTAAAACACCTTAAATCACTTTAAGTATAGATTAAAGTGTAGGCTTCCTAAATCTTATGAGCACCCCCTAGGTGATAGTCTATCTACCTAATTTTTAAATGAATTATGAAACTAGGCATTTGACCTCAATTCATAAGTTAGTTAAAATGATAGACATTAGAATACACCAAGATGTGGTTCGTGACTTCCTTTAATTAAATCAAATAGTGAAAATCCTGTCATTACTTACTCTATAGTGAAACCAAGTGCATCGGGATTTGGGTTTGAACATTACACTCAAATTCTCCTGACAATTGAGGACATTTATTAATGCCACATATGGATCATTGGACTAGTATAAGTCTGAGGTCTATGTGGCTAGGGCAATGATACTAGTGCTTATGCGTGCTAAGGAGGGACGATAAAATAGTATCACTTGCCTCGATAACCCTCTATAAAGAGAGAGCAAGATCGATGATACTATTCACCAATACTTTCTGCGAAACTGCCCCCTTGCTCTTTTAAGTTGTCGGTAGTTCTGACCTAATCAAAGCGAGCAACTTATGAACCATTTTTACTTCTCCAAACATTTACACAGATACTACACTTACACAGATACTACAATTCTTCACACATTTACACATACAATGCACTTCTTCACACATTTACACATACACTACACTTCTTCATACATTTACACATACATTACACTTCTTCACATATTTATACATACACGACACTTCTTCACATATTTATAGACACTACATCTCTTCGCACGTCTATACAGATACTACACTCCTATTATAAAAAAATCCACTGTTCAATTGATTCGATTATGGCTGGGAGTTGCCCTCCTTCGATAGTTTGGGTTGGTAGCATTTATCCAAAGTTGAATTGAATTATAAAGCACACAGTCCAGTTCTGAGCCCCCACCTTTACTGATATCTTATACCTAGTCTTGGTGTTCCATATGTGACCACGGGTTTTGCTTTGTCCAATTGTGTTTTGTTACGAATCATTTTTGCAGCTTTTCATACTATAATTCGTGTTTTCTTCTTTTTTTGCAATTTATTTAAATTCCCTGCAAAGTTGAATTATAAAGTTCCCACCTTTACTGATGTCTTATACCTAGTCTTGGTCTTTCATATTTGACCACAGGTTTTGCTTTGCCTAGTCATGTTTTATTACGACTCGTTTTTGTTGCTTTTCATACTAGAATTCCTACTTGCTTTCTTCTTTTGCAATTTATTTAAATTCTCTGCAAATTATATTATGTTTTATGAACTAATCATGCAGCGATAGCAGATACCCAGGTACGCTTTTACAGTTTAAGGGTAACCTCAAACCCTTAAACTCTTGAGCTACTACTACAACAGGAGACTTGGAGCTAAATTCGTGGGCAGCACGACGAGGAGTTCAAACCGAGCAGCAAGAGAATCTTCTTTAGGAATCTCTATCCTTAGTTTAACAATAACAACCTATAGAACTTCGATGTAGCTCTCCCAGCACGACATAAATTTTCATTCCCCTTAGGCTTCTGTGCAACCATGTTGTGCGGCGTAAGTCATAACTCGTCTTAGATTCCAAGGTTGTCGTGTGGTACGACGTAAACTCTCTTATATTTGCGTGTTATTTACATAATCGGGTATTATGCAAGTGTAAGTCCCAAATAATAAAATTGACAAGATTGAACACTTAAATAACATCATCTCCAAAACGCAACCACATATTAGGATAGTTTGGGAAGTCATTGAGGGTTCTCCTTAGGATCTGGGACGTCCCATGTCTTTTCTTTCCTTTGGACTCGTAAAATAAATGCTCCTACTTGGTCCTCTCTCACTCGTTTTTTCGTGTCCTACCGTGAAAACCTAAACCTTGAATTCTTGAAGACTAGTACCTCTGATCATTATCGAGAGTATTCTCAATTGACCTTAGTCATTTGAGATGTAATTAACTATAGGGGTTTGCCCTTATAGAGAACTTGGAACCCAGGTAAAATAAACCCCATGTAATCTTCGCATTAGATAGAGAAATTTGTCAGTCACCTAAAAAATTCTCAGACCAAACGGATGTCATAAATCTCTACTATGTACGATTGGATCCACCGCCACGGGATACACTTATCTTTCGAGAATGTGCATCATCTATAATATCGGGCACGATTATCCAAGTTATTGGGAAAATGAGATCCAGTCGGTCTTATTTTTTAAAATTAAAATACACTATTTCCAAAAAATTATATACCTATTAGATTAAATTAAATCATTTATTTTTTTAAACTTCGAATGCTTTCGAAAAAGTTGACTGACAGATGTAAACAATGATCATTAAGAAATTCATAGAAAATATGTTTCATATTTGCTAAAATTATTAAAGTTGTTGGCCTTTGTGTGTAAGCAAGTTTCATAACACGCTTTATCTTTTTATTTATAAAATAAAAATTATATATAGTCCCTCATAACTTGGCCAAATTATATAAGAACATTTAGATATAAGATGTAAACAATTTTCATTAAGAAATTAATAAAAAAATATGTTTCATATTTGCTAAAATAATTGAGGTTGTTGGCGTTTGTGTCAACAAGTTTCGTAATATAATTTATTTTTTTATTTATAAAATGAAAATTATATTTATAATTATTAAAAACTATAAAAAATTAAATCCAAAACCAGCATTTTTTTTTTTATATGCCACATAAACTCTAGTTGTCTGTTTAAAAGGTAATTTTTGAATTTTCTTATATGTTCTTATTTACCTAATTTCATGTTAAGGCAACCAACTTTTTACATTTCACCATCTTATATCACTCCATAATTAATAGTTAGTGTTCTATCATATATATCTTCCATAATATCAATATACTTAGACAAACATTTCAATCTTATTTCAACCTTAATGTGCACCACATCAATTATAGATGACCATCACAGCATAAGCATACTAAATAACTACTAGCACAATTAGATAAAAATTTCATTTTTCTTTGGGAAAATTGATCAAGAAAATCTAAACATGAAAAATAAGTACCTTTTTTCAGCTGGGACGACAATCTCAGACAGAGAAGTTTTTGTTTTAGTAAAAGATTCTCCTGAAATGACTTAAAATCAACGTTAATTCGGGAAAAAAAAGGTTGGTGGCGGAACAAAGAAGATTGAATCTAGTTAAAGAACACTAAGCACAACAAAAAAAAATAGGTTGTTCAATTCAGTTCTGAATTCACCGTTTCCTAGAGCTGCAGAAACCAAAGCATGAGAATCCTGAATAGCAGGAATGCCTCCATTCTGTGCATTGGTTACAGAAGTAAAATTGACACCCTTTATTTAGATAAAATATGTTAGCATCATTTAATAATTGATATAATAACTGTCATGAACAGCACAAAAATGTCCAGAAACAAAATTTCCCTAAACGTGAGATAACAAGTGTAAACAATCTGATTTACCTTATTTTGCATTGCTATAGGCTTCTTAACATCATAGCAATACATGGCCGAAATGTCCTGATACTTGGGAGTTTCCATTGCAGCAAACATGGGTATCCGCGCTGCTTCTTTAAATGCCACTTGGGGCTCCATAATGGTTCCTCGAGAAATCCCCTCGTGCATTGCCCTATGGTGACCAACCTCAACAGCTTTTCTATCATGCAATTTAACATATTCATCTGTGAAAAATTCTCCAGAAGACGCATCTGCAATTAGATAGTATATAAGGAAAAATTTAGAAAAATATTAACACTAGTACCAGCATGTTCATAGCTAAAGCTTGGAGTTGCTGTTGCTCCTCTAAAATGCTCAGGCATTAAAGACCTTGCTTCTAATCCTACTTTGCACAACTTAGCAACTCTTGGTTCATTATCTATTGATTTCAAAGAAACTGTAGAATTCTCTTTCGGGTCCCAAGCTTGAGTGGCAGCATAATCCCTTTTTCTTACCTGAACACAGATTTAGATAAGTGAACCATATGTAAAGCAGTGGCAATATGTAACAAATAAGCCATGCCATCATATGTTCAAAATTTCTTAATAAAATGCTTGAAATATGTTCATTGGAAGACAAACAACAGTAAGTCTGCGTTGCAGATTCTGAGAGCTATTATGATAGACAATATGATTTTTATATATAGTATATATAAACAACATGATTCTTATGCATAGAATATACTCAAAATTGCAACAAAAAATTAACACGTTACATCAACGCATTTTTGTCTTCTGCCGAGGATCAATACCGCTTTGCGTCCCTTAAATAATGATAACGTATACTACCTGCTCGATCACTCGAAGTTTTCAACATTACCAAGACCAACTTATGTAACAGGATAATAGATTCAGAAATTTCAAAATATTATTTTGGGCATTCCAAACTTTTCAGCACTCTGCTTTAAAGTGCCGGCTTGACCAAATCTTTAAAACAATGCTCTTAGCATTTCTGGTTAGCTTGACATAATCTAGAACAACTTCATAAAAAAAGATCCGCATGCATTGTGTCAATGTAATATAGGTAACTCACGCATTAGTAAATGAAACTAGGACTGACAAATCGACTCAAATAAAGCATAAAGCTAGACCATAGGGTTAAATTTTTTACTCTATTAAAAATCAAAAGCCAACTAAGGAGCTTGGAGACACATGCATAAGCATGTATGAATGCATGTACATATTTATATTTACATTACATAAGCCCCTCCCCAAACCATGAACTTCATGTGTTGTTTATGCCTTTTCATCCATTTATTTACTACATATCTATTTTTCTTTGTATGTATTATGGACTACTATTGGCTTCAAATATAGAAAATCAATCATAAATGAGGATATGCTCGAAATAACCCCTGGCCTACTTGTAGGAGGGCCATTATAGTCACAAATTGTTAAAATATCCAAATTAGTCTCTTCATTTCTCAAATATAATATAAAATAATCCTAAAGTTACAATCAATTTTGGAATTGATGGAAATTTTACAAATAATTCATGAATGATCAAAAAGCAAAAACTTCAATTACCAAAATAATCCTCATTCCCCACCTCATTCGTGAAGTTTAAGCGAAATTTTCCATCAAGTTAAATAAAGATTCTAACTGTGAAGTTATTTTAGGACATGTTTTAAAAAATTAAGAAACTAACTTCATACTTTAAATAGTTTGAAATTAAAATGATCCCTTGTAAATATTCCTAGGACAATTTTAACCATTCTCTCAATCGAAAATAATATTGTAATTTGGCTTAAATCAAGTTTGGATGAAATTAAAAAGCCACACCTAGCTCAAATCGAGATAAATTAGAGCCAAACAATTGCTATGCATGAGATGGATTGATGTCACTTTGAATGCGTTTGAACCAATATCAAGTTAGAGTTGGATCAATTCAAGAATAGACCTTTCCGACCCTGTTACAAACCATCCAAGGATGATAATCCAGACTAGAAGGAAAATGTAATCCTCACCTCCCAATCCCCAAATTATCAAATATTAGTAAACATCTAAACAACCACGCATGTGAAATTTCCATAACACCTTCTTCGTTATACAAGCACAAAATACCCCTTCAATAATATGGAATCCTCCTTATCTTTAAGACTATTAGAAAAACGTGCTAACAATATTACTTCTTTCAAGATCAAATCAAGAACAAAACATACATAGTTTTCTCTTTTACCTAAAAAATTAGAGGTCAAAGTGTTCGAATACGACAGCTTATATGTTAAATTTCTAATAAAAATACCATACTTTGTTATAAAAAATACGTGATGTGCGTTAAATGGTCAAGGGAATCTAACTGCCTAAAATGCTGTTCCATTGTCTTAACGGCAGGCTGTGCACAAATATATAAAATTTATTAGAAGCGAAAATTTAATATTGCAATACAGATGAGATGCAAAGGGAGATACTTAAATGCATAATTGGTAAACCAACCTCACCATAAAAGAAATCTGAACTGCACTGATCAATTCATGATTTTTACTGTATATCAAAAACCTGCTGCAATCGTCCACCTCACGATACAATGTCATGTAACCAGCTCTAACAAAGAACCTCTTAAGCATATCAGATCTCAGCACTAACCACCGATTCTTTTTTTATTTTAAACATGGTAAAATTATTTTTCCATTAAATTAACCACGCTATTGCAATAATTCTTCGGAGTGCGGTACTTAAGAAAAAAAAGTTTTCCCTAATAAATCAAATAGAAAGCTCAGATAATTTGGAACTTTTATCGTAATTTAAACTGTAAAATAGCATAAACAGAGATGTTTTCCCCTATAATCCTGTTTATTTTATTAGTGTAATCAATACCTTTGAAGATGGAAACAAATGAGTACCAATGCTGCAAGGCTGCTTCTCACTTGAAGGTGGACTCCTAAAACCAATGGTGCCAAAGGATGGAGATCTCCATGGAGGCAAGGACTGCATGTATGACCTTGCCATCCCAATTGGTGTGCCGTCACCACCATCAAAATACTGAAGAGAACATTTAAATCAAATAAATAAAAGGTTCACTTAATGGCATAGTAAAATTCACAGTTAACATTTAAACAGAACATGATATCAATTAAATGCTACAAGAATCGCATTAAGTAGTAGTCCGTAAATGCCTTGCCTTGTGTAAAAACATCAAGTTGATATAATCTTTGAAGCATTCCACAAACCCTAACAATATAACTGTTGAAATGCTAACTTTTTTTGTAGAAAATTTAAAATAAGATCAGTTACGGAATTAAGGAGCTTTATGCATGAAACCAGTAAACATAGAACCATACATTTGGCACAACTTGGCCCATGGCCACATCAAACATAGAGCCTTGGTATTGAACATGTGATTTGCAAGACGAAGCTCCAACAAGAGATTTGATAAATAAAGCATTATAGCCAAATAAATACTCATTTCAGAATAAAGCTTCAGACAAAACAAATAACATGAACAAGGAAGCCCAGGAAAGAATGAGTGATTTTTACTGTTCGTTGTGGTGATGATGAAGATTGCTTCTTGGCATGCTACCAAAAGAAACACAGAAAAATTTTCGATAAATTTTTTTTTTTCCAAGCATGGCTAATGCAAGTGGTTATCAGCTTCTAAGATAGGAGTTCCTTCAAAGATATAACCACCAAAAATGGTAAAATAATCCACTAGCATCATCCAAGCTCATGAAGCTATAGCAACAGAAAGCGATCTGATTTAAAATGCTTTCACTGTCCACAGAAGAACAACTACAGATATTGTGAAAATAGAAAAGAAGCTATAGAAGAAAGGAATGCACTAACATATTGATTCATATCAGTATTCAAGCTGCAAGGTCCATATTCTTGATCACATATGGGACTAGAAGACAGCTTTTTCTGTTCAAACCATTTCTTTGCCTCCGGAAAAGCTTTGCTGCAAGGATCAGGGGCAACTGCCTCACTGGCATAATATCTAGGTGTAAAGACAGATGGATTACTTGGAGAAAAATCAGAGGTTCCAAATACATTCCTGTTCGGGTTCCACAACTCCCATGGTCTGTTGTCAGAAAATCTTTTAGGAACCTCATTCTGAGCATGCTCACCACCTTCAGCAGACGGGATGTCAAGTACCCGTGATTGAAGTATTGTCATAAGTTTTCCATATTCAGCTCTGGTTAGAAAATATTGAACAATACAATCAGGTTCGAGCAAAATAAATTTGCATCAAACTTAAAGAAAAATAAGCATTGATGGGTTTATTATCTATCAAATAATTCAATTATTCCATTTAAAAAACATGTTATTCGACACTGTTTATATTCTAAGAAAAGAAGCATCTAAGTTTTTACCTGAGAAGCCTAACAAACGTTAAGCTTAATCAAAACACATAAAATAGACAGATCCATCGTCAAACCAATCAGTAAGACAAAGGAAAGAAGATAAACTTCTGAGGCAGTAACGTCTATTTATTCTTCTCAACATAACCAACATTAATTAATAAGAAAATTAGAGCCATAATGTGAAATTATTGTTCATAGAACTTAATATGTTTCATAAATGCAAGAACTAGAAGGCGAGTGACTAGTTGATAAAAATTGAGGCTCGTCAATGATTGTTCTGATCTGGGCATCCCTAAAAATTTGTGAGCCAAAAAGCATGTGCTTAGCACATATTGATGGGCACAATGAGGATTTCATGGGGTGAAGCGATGTATTTTTGTGAAAATAGAAAAGAAGACTACTTTACAAAACACACAAAAACAAGTACATAAGAAATGGGATATTAGCTACCTCGTAAAGGTTTCCTGCATAAGCAACTGCTCAATAACAAGCTTTGAGTCACTTTTGGAAACAATAGCCAGAGGTTCCACATTTCCATTTACCACACTTTTTCTCTGCTCATAAAGACAATAAAGTAATTTAGTACAAGGAAAAGAACAATAAGCAAAAGAGGAAGATTGATGACGGTGATGTTAATGATGATGAAGGTGATGATGAAGGTGAGCACATAAACTACAAGAATACGTTATAAAAAGAAGCAGCCATGGAAAAAGAAGGGAGCAAAACACACAAACAAGATAAGATATCAACATATGAGGGTGAAGGCTTGTACATTGTCCGCATTTTGGTTGTCGTGTTTCAAGATGGATTCATGGCTGTTGAGAATAATAACTTACCTTATTGAATTCAGCTAATCCGTCAGAAAGCAAGTGATCCACATGTTTATCTGCATGGGAAAAGAGAAAGGTAACTCAATTTTTAGTGGTGTGGGCCTATAATACATTAATAGGTTCTTCTGCTAATAGGCTAGGTACGGCCAAGACGGTTTAGTGGCCTGTTCCCACATTCGTAGCATGTTGAATTATGGGTGAGGTGGAATCGTTGTGAGTAGTTATCATGATTTTCTGCGCTCTGACAACCCTTTAGGAAATGTATGAAATCACAATGCATGTCTATTTTTTCTCTCAAAAGGGAAATAGCAATAAATTGATATTTAGAAGGATTACCTTCAATGATAAGAAATACAGAAAAAAACAAGATATATAACAATTTAACCAAGATATCAAAATTCACATTATAACTTTTAGAAGATAGAGGACATCAAATTAATAAAACAAAAACTAAGTATATGATATTCAATTGTAGGAGCCATGATATTGAAAATTATTAATCAATATTATTAGATGAAAATGTGATAGCTTCAAATATCTTGGATTTACATATGAGGTTATAACATCTAGAGTAAAAGTTGAATGATTAAAATAGACAAATGTTTAAAGAGTATTATCAGTCTAATGATAACATGCAGGCTTAATTTATAAAATTATAATTAAGCAGTAATGTTGTATGGAGCAAATGTTGGATGATTAAAAGGTCCTTGATGGTTAAATTAAGTACGGAGAAAATGAAAATGTTAAAATGGATGTGATAAAATTAAAAAAAATATAAAAAATAATATATCAGAAGAAAAGTCAGAGTTACATCTATTAAGGTGGTAAAAAATAGATATAGGTGATCTCGTAATGTATAACAAAAAATGGAACTACACCCATTAGACAGAAAATGAAGTCGACAATTATCAAGGATTTGTGACATTTTCACACGTCATACAACATTTGAGGAATGAATAAAGGAATTATAATTCAGAAAGTCAATCCAAAAAAGTTGATGCAGGCGTGTGTCTATATACATTAGTGAATACCAAAAAACAAGATTTCTTCTCCATGCAATATATTTTTTTATGGATATCAATAGCTTCAAATATAAGAATAAGAGAGTGATTGATTTTAAACTATATCTTCCTAAAAATTTTACGACCAAATTGAACACTTTCTAATAATATTTTCACATAGACAAACTTGATGAAGAAATGGATATCTTTGATTATTCTTCATTAAAAATGCCACTACTTCATAACTTTTTTAAAAGGAAAAACATCAAATTTATAATGAATCTCAAGATATATACACACAAAAATATCACTTTATTTTAATAGTTATAGACTAAAAAATTGATGAATCTCATCTCACCATCGAGGCCGTCCATTAAAATGTTGGGGCATTTACATGAATAGCACACAAAATTTTTATGTATTTACATATCTCACACCTAAACTTTTATATTTGGTAATAAAAAATTGAGTGCTCTGTGTATAAATATGACAGTTAACTGTGAGATATGTAAATACAAAAGAATTGTATGCTATATACGTAAATTTCCCTAAAATTTTTTATCTGAAATCGAGGCGGAAGGCTTCTGAAACTGGTTGAACTTATCTAGGGCAAAGTTAGGATTTTTATGAAGAGCATGACGGGATTGTTTCTTCTCCAAAATAGAGCATGAGCTGGAGAATTTGCTGCTTGGGATTATGGACTAAATGCCAAGGATAGAGATAAAAAAAGTCTCAATACCTCACTTGTCTAAGAGTTGAAGAGAAGGACAGTGAGAAAATGAAAAGGAAAACATTTCAATAGCCATATCTATTTACTAAAAAAAAAAGAGCAAAATTATATTTATCCATAGGTGAAAATTCTTCCTCTGAAATTTCCTACAACAATTCAAATTTGAGAAGCCATTTCGTAAAAAATAGCTACCAATTCGTAGATTCGCTCGCTATTTAAAATAAATGAAATGGATTTTATGTGACAAATAAAGTGGAATTGATTCCCCACATATAAATATCTCTCCTACTCCTAATTCTGCCTTCCCTTCTATTTCTACTATGTAAATCACAATTTTGCAATTCCCTCTTCATTTTACGTTTACAAATTTATCCTTCCAGGTTTATACTTGCATAATTTCTTGAGCGCCTCCTTGATCAATACTATGATTGCATGCTTGATGCATTGCCAAATCATCTTAACTTTTCATAATATTTGATGCCATACTATGTTCTTGATATAAATTAAGAGGTTTAGCTAAATAATAATATTCAAAATCAGAACTAACCAACCCTTCAACATAAAAAACTAGTGGTATCACAATTTCAAGGAATTTCGATGATCAAATTGGTGCATCAAAATTCTAATGATATTGAATGCAGGAGAGGATAATTGTGATTCTCAATGCATAAAACATTACAAGTGGAATGAAAACAAAAAACTATGTTGTTAATGATATTTAGAAAGTATTAAAACATTTTGATTGGGATGATTCGTGCATAAAACTAGACATCCAAAGTGGGCTTGTATGTTATATCTTATCATTCATGTCATTCTCATACACTCTATAAAAACTTCTAGTACGATGAAATTCAATTATAAATAATTTTCATATCATAGATAAAATTGATTGTTTGATTTTGATGTTTCTATTAGTCGCCAAAATTAAATTAGGAGGAAAAATAATGATATTCAATTTAAGAGAAAAAAGTCTATATATATATATATATATATATATATATATATATATATATATTAAAAAAAAACCCCATAGCCTATTTCATTGAAATAAAAAAGGTTACAAAACAAGTATTATGAGAGGGCCCAAAAAATTGAGCTCGACTCAGAAGAAACAAAAAGCAAAATAAAGCTCAAACAGAGCAATACAAAAGATAGAACAAAAGAGAGACAAGCAACTAAAGAGGACGAGGTCGCCAAAGCTTCCCTCTGCCCCTGATTTTTGTATCGCATCCAGCAATCAAACTCTGAGGTATTTCTCCATTGGTAGAGAAGACCAAAATATCATCCATTACATTCCCAAGGTGGATAGTACCCCCAGCCTTCTTCTTCTGCCGGGAGGTATACACTTGTCATTCTTCTTCAGAAAACTTGTAGGTCTGAAGCAAAGGGGGAAAGACAGTTGCAACGATGGGTTCCAGTGTTTGTGTGGTAGCAGTAACAAGGCTACTGTTTGGCAATGATTCGCCCTCGGTAGTAGTATGCACATTTTTCATCCTCTGAATATGAGTGTTCGCTTCTTCCCTTTGTTCAATCACATCAGGGAAGAAAGCCTGAGCTCCATCCGCAGTAATTGCTACTCCAGGAGAAGAAGGCTGAGAAGAAGGGGCAACGACCGCATCCTGCCTTCTAGGTATAGCCACCTAACACTCCAATAATTGATCCTTAGCAAGCTGCTCAGAATCAGTATCATTAGACTTTTGCACCATGACCGTCGTAGGCGTTGTAGTAGGTATCACAGGTAGTGAAGAAGAGGGTATATCTGTCGCAGAAATGTGTGGCCCAGTAACATTTGTACGTGGAGGTTTGAGAGTCGGATGCAGGTGGAAACACTGCTAGTGAGAGTGTCCAAACATACGGCAGTGGGTGCAGTAAAGAGGTACCTGTTCAAGTTCTGCTAGTTGCCAAAAGCTCTGATGCTGTGTACCAATCCATATCTCTTTCGGGAAGGGTGACGTAATGTCTCGTTCTATCAATATTCTAGCCTCAGAAGGTCTGGTTAGATTTTCTGTAGGCGAGTCAGTTTGGAGTGGTGTGTCATATATCTTTGCAAAAGTAAATAGAAGTTCTTGATCGTAAAGGTGAACCTGCAAATCTGGGAAGCGTAGCCAAACAGGAATGATGGGAGGTTCAGTGCGATGGTCAAAATCCACCGTCCATTTCAGCACCTTCATCACCCGATTGTCTATGCGAAGTGTTTTTATAAAGAACACTCGGGTGTAATCTCCATCATCCGTCAATCGGATGAGAACGTGCGGACCATCCAGCTCTTCCAATCTTCCAACTTCCATTCAACTTCATTTCGCTTCAAATTCCTTACGGATCGGCTCAAGTTTAGGGGTTACCGTAGAGGAATTTACCTATTAGAAACAACCGGCAGGGTGCAGCTAAGATGGAGATCTCTTCCTCAGTAAGAAAGATTGCAGGTTTTCCATCTTTACGGGATATTTTCTTGAGAAACCCGGTTTCAACGCCTTGCGCGAATGTATCGTGGAATCTCTGCGAGAACATGTTGGAAAGTGAAGGGGCACGGGCAGGGTATCCCCAGCGAGGGCGTCGGCGTAAGAACGACCCGAGGCCATATCACAGCACTGCAGTTGTCAAGAGTCGTTACAAGATCACAGATGAAGCACAGGGTCGCGGGATCTGCCGACTCCCGCAAAAGAGACGCAGGTATACACTGAAGTGCAGGACAGTGGCACGTAGCGGAGCTCTGGCACAGCCGTCCAGAGAAAGACGCTGCGACCCGGGGAGACGAGTGAGCACTACGAAGCCAAAAGGATCACGTCATTTTGTCTGTAGAGAAGAACGACGAAAGCAACGACGCCAGAGAAGACGCGGAGGAGAGGAGCGATGCGAAAAACTGCGGTAACGGTCGCTACGGTTCGCCATGAGGCAAAACCCTAGCCGAGCCGAGAGACGACGACGACGCCATTAACCAATATATATGTGTGTGTGTGTGTGTGTGTGTGTGTGTGTGTGTTTTTAAGAAAAGCCCAAAAGGCTAATTTTATTGAAAAATATAGGATACATCAAGGTTGAGCGAGAGGACTCAAAAGAGGCACTCTACCCAACTTCAGCGGTTTTCCCTCAGTTGTAATGAATTTCTCGAGAAAATACTCATGTAGCCTTCTTCAATGCACAGCTGAATCAAAACATACCTTCCGTCGAGAAGGCCCACCTGTCAATCCCCAACTAGCTCGAAGTCTTCGAAAATCTTCCTGATATTCTCCATCTTCGGGCGACCTAAGTGGAACTTGTCAACTAGTGTAAATTTGTGTTTTTCAGTAAGAGATGAGATTTATGCATCAGTGAAGAATAGCACTGGTTTGCCCACCTTGTTTCCTACTCTTTTAATGAGATTGCAATCATCATGTTCTACAACAGAATCATGATACGGCTGAGGAAATATCGGACTGTCGGGGAGGTAGAATGGGAAGTTGCGTTGTGAACCACTATAATATTGGAGGGTTGGCGGAGTCGCACCGGTGAGGGTGGCGGCATAGGAAAGCCCGGAAGCCATTGGTGTGCTTCACACACTCCAAGAGAAGTACCTGGCGCAACAAGATCTGTCATTAGTCCACTCGAACAGCCGTAGCAGACTAGTCTGATGGAGGAGGCATCGAGCAGGTTTGAGGCTGAAGCAGTCGGCGTCGAGTAGGGAATGATGCGCCGCAGCCAGAGGAGTAGGCTAGACGCTAGCTCTTCCTCAGACGTTACAGCAGACCAGGAGGTCGGGTAGTGTGCGAAGGAGGAAACGGCTTCGTGCAAGCCTGTGAGGCAGAGCGTCCATATAAAGCTGAAGACACGACGTCTTCATGGGAGACGACGAAGACTGCGCGTGAAGTTGGGACGACTCGTGCGAGCCTGCGAGCAAAACGGAGCATTGTATCGAGCCAAATATGCGAAAGGAGTAGTTTTTAACGCCGGTAATCACCATGGAGAAACCCTTGCAGAGCCCGCGATGCCATCAAATATTATATATATATATATATATATATATATTCTTTTTTTTCTTTTTCTTTTTTTTTTTTTTTGGAGAAAATCTCAAAGGGCTAATTTTATTGAAAAAAAAAGGATACATCAAGGGTGTATGAGAGGACCCAAAAGAGGCACCCTACTCATAAGATAGCAATATACAATAAAACCCCAACATAAAGGGATATAGACCCAAAAAAATTATAAAACATACAAAACAAAACAAGTAGCTAGGGATGAGCCATATTTGTCCTCTCTCTTCCTCTAGTTTTAGTGACGGGGCCATATATCAAACTTTGAAGTGTCGTGTCATCGCCAGGAGTAATCAAAGTGTCATCCATTAAGTTTCCAAGCTGGAGTGTGTCCACGGCCTTCTTCCACCGAGAAGGGTAAACCTATCATTCTTCATATGAAGATTAGCTCATGCGATCTAATTAGATGGTAGAACAGCAGGGGAAGGAAAGCCAACCGTTACAACTGCGGGAGGTTCAGTGTGTAATGTCACCTCTGCACCTGGTGCTTCCTGAAAAGGAGCTGCAGAACTATCTTGATTTGCAATCCGAACAATATCTCTTGGGGTAAGGTCAAAAGTAGGGGCAATTGCTTCAAATACCAACTTCGGTCTTGTGTTGAGTCCCTCCTCAAGTGGAGTCAATGTGTCCAGAGCTGTGGGGAGTTACTGAATTACATTAGATACCAACTCCTGACTTGTGGTGAGTCCCTCCTCTAGTGGAGCCAGCGTGTCCAAAGCAGTGGGGTCCTACTTTTGACTATAGGTTCTCAACTGTGGGTACAATCTGAAACAATTCTCCTGCGGGTGTCTGAACATCTTGTAGTGCTTGCAATAGTAAAGTTTATTTCATAATGATTTTTGTCAATAACCATTGTGAGCAGAGTCAAGCCGGATTTCTTCTACATCTTGTAGTGTAATATCTCTTTCAATCAAAATACTTGCAGTGGAAGGTCTTAAGCAATGAACTGTAAGTGTGTCTACCTGCATAGGTTTTCCATGAAAATTCTCAATTGCATATATGGTAGGATAGTCAGAGAATTGAAGCTTGAGTTCAGGTAATGAGAACAAGATAGGAGCAAATGGGAATCTTAACTGAGATCAAAATCAGGAGTCCATTTCAGCAACTTCATAGATTTGCCCTCAATTGTGATGAATTTCTTCGAGAAAATCCTTGCGTAGTCTTCTTCAATGCACAGTTGAATCAAAACGTGTCTTCCATCGAGAAAACCTACCTGCCAATCCCCAACTAGCTTGAAATCTTCAAAAACCTTCCTGATATTCTCCATCTTAAGGCGACCTAATTGGAACTTGTCAACTAGTGTAAATTTGTGTTTTTCTGCAAGCGATGAGATTTCAGCATCAGAGAAGAATAGCGCTGGTTTGCCCGCCTTGTTCCCTACTCTTTTAATGAGATTGCAATCACCATGTCCTACAACAGAATGATGGTACGACTAGGGAAATATCAAACTGTCGGCGAGGTGGAAAGGGGAGCTATGTTTGTGAGCCACTGCAGTATTGGAGGGTTTGGCAGATTGTCACCGGCGAGGGTGGCATCATAGGAAAGTCTTGAAGTCATTAGCATCCTTCACACACTCCAGGAGAAGTACTTGGCACAACTGATCTGCCACCAGTCGATGCGAACAGCGGCGACAGAGACGGCTACGCGGAGCGCGGCTGATCGCATGACAGACGCACAAGCGACGAAAGCGTTGAGCAGGTTCGAGCGACTCTGGCTGAGCAGTCGGCATCGTGCAGGTTCCAGCCTTTAACGAGCCGCAACCAAAGGATTTTACTGCTACTCAGAGCTTCTGACAGAGCGGCTTTGACATGCCGCAGACGCGAAAAACAGACGCCGCAGCAGACAGCAGGCTCGACGCTAGCTCTTCCGCAGACGCCGCAGCAGACAGCAGGCGTGAAGCAGACCGCGAGCTCCTCCGTCAGCGATGACGAAGACAAAGCAGCGAAGTCATCGATATGCACAGCGAAGATGATGCCGCCAGAGAAAACGCGAGAATCAGATGTGATAGATTGTTGGATGGGTCGCTAGGATTCGCAATAGGGCGAAACCCTAGCAGAGCCGAGCGTGGGAGACGACATTTTTTCAAATAACTATGTATATATATGTACATATATGTACAATAATCTCCAACATTAATCTTTGCTTGATCCCTATGGAGGAGAAAATTTTTGAAACATTCAAGAATATCAACAAGCATAAGGCTACAGGGCCTGATGGCGTTGCTTCTCTCTGTTATATCTCTTGCTGGCAAATTGTTCCAGGTGAATTTTTCACTGCTTCTACTATAGTGCTGATTCCAAAGGGTGGTGAAAAATCAGCCTGGAGTAATTTTAGGCCAATTTCATTAATATCGGTGATCTCTAAAGTTAGCAGTAAAATTATTGTGGCTAGGCTCCAGCCTCATCTTGCCTCCATTATATCCTCTCAACAGTCTGATTTTGTTAAAGGGATGGATATCACTGATAATAACCTTCTTGCTCAGGAACTTGTGGAAGATTTGGATAGAAAATGTTGGGGAAATATGATCCTCAAATTAGACATTAAAAGGCTTATGATACTATTGATTGGCATTTTATTCTTAACATTCTTCGTTGTAGGGTTTTCATCAGGAATTTTGTTCTTTGATCAAGCATTGGCTTCAGTGTAATAACTACAGTATACTTATAAATGGCTCTTCCTTTGGTTTCTTTTCTGCTGAAAGGGGTATTAAACAAAGGGACCCTCTCTCTTCTACTATCTTCATAATTGTTTTTGGTTATCTTTCTCTAATGTTGAATCAATTACAGATGGAGTATTCATATACTCAGTACTCTCACAAATCAAAATTCTGGTAAATCATTTAGCTTATGCTGACGATACAATAATTTTTACCAACGCTACAAAAGCTGACATCCACAAGGTGGGGGATACTCTTCACTCTTTCACTGTCGTTTCAGGCTTGGAATTCAATAAATCAAAATGTCACTTCTATGTTGGTAAAGCAGTTAAGAGGGAGTTGGTCACATTTATTGCTAATTATTTAGGTTGCTCCGAGGCATCCTTTCCCCTTAAATACATTGGTGTAGATATCTTAAAAAGAAAAAGGAAGCAAACCCAAATGGATACTTTTGCGGATAAAATTAAAAAAATCATTCGGTTGAAGAGTATCCTATGCAGCATCCCTCTTTATGGCGTCCAAGTTTTGAAAATGAAAAAATGTTCTCAACTCTCCATGGAAAGATTTTTTAATAGGTTTTTATAGGCTGGCGGGAGATCTAAAAAATTTGGGCTTCTTGGGCTAAGGTGTGTAAGTCTCTTACTGCTGGCGGGCTTGATTTTAAGGAGCTTAATCATATTGTTGATATTAATATGATTATAATCTGGGTTAAATTTCGAAGGAATGACTCTTTGTGGGCTAATTTTTTGCACTTTAATTACTGTACTTCGTCTCGTCTATCTACGGTGGGATGGAGAGTAGGAGATTCTAGAATATGGAAATCTCTCCTTCAAGCCAGAGAGGTGGCGAAACAATTCATTTTTTGGGACTTAGGTAGAGGTGATATTTCTCTTTGGCGTGATCTTTGGTTTGATCCCTCTCATTCAAGTCCTAACATTAATGCTTTTTGGAGAATGGAATTGGAATCTCACAGTACTTAGAGAAGCCGTCGGTATGGATGTTTATCCCCTCTCCAAAATTCCTTTTGATAACTCTAAGGCAGATATGCCGGTTTTTAAAAATAGAGGGACCTGCTTTGTTGTGAAATCTATTTACACTACCTTTCATGGCTTTGGCGAATGGGCTTGGGGTAGAGTGATTTGGGGCAGGCAGCTTACCCCATCTATGTCTTTCTTTGCTTGGAGACACTTACATAATTCTATACCGTATGATGACATTCTAAAAATGAAATGATTAAAATTAGCTTCCCGATGTCTTCTCTGTAAAAGCAAGAGGAGTTTGCTGCTCATTTATTATTTCACTGCTCCTTCACGTTAGAAGTTCGGAGGGACGTGGCTTTCCTCATTGGGTGTTCGGGTCCTACTACCTGGATTTTATTGATTGAATGTTGTAAGTTTTGCAAAAAAATGTGTGACAATGGACCTTCTTATTTCTCCTACCCTTTACAATTCTTTGGTTCTTGTGGATGGCAAGGAACTTTGCTAAGTTTGATTATGTTACTCCTATTAGGAGAATGGTTGCTCATTTTGACAACCTTTCTAAACCTTACAACAGCCTACATCTCTCCTCTCCTTCCTCTAATTCCACTGTTATTCATAGGCCTAGGTTATTCAGATAGTTACCTCCTCCCCGTGGGTGGCTTAAGCTTAATATTGATGGGAGTTTCACGAGGGAGGGTGGCAGTGGAGGGGTGTTTAGAGATGCTTCCAGTGCTTGTGTGGGTTTCTTTTATTTCCCCTCTTGTACCCTCTCTCCTTTGGAAACTAAAATGTGGGCTTTTAATTTGGCCCTTCTAATTGCGATTAATCAGAATTGGCTTACCTTGGTGGTGGAGGCGAATTCAAAGCTCATGATTGACATTTTTCGGAGTATTGCTAAGCCCCCATGGGAGGTGTTTAATACTTAGAAAATGATCAGGAAATTAATAATTGAGAAAGGCTTCTTGATTCAATGGTCTCACATCTTCAAAAAAGATAATAAACAAGCGGCTTTCCTTGCTGGTTTGGGGCATATGGGTATATTGGTGGGAAGGACCCCGGTTGATAGGTTAAAGATACTTTTGGCCGGTGACTTACTTGATCAATCATTTATTCGATGTTGAATATCCTTGTAACTGCTAACAATTTTTTCTCAGGTTCCCCAACATTAGATGTCTCTCTATATTATGCGGGTCCGCTTTACATCACATTGGTTATAGGCTCTCATTTAGCAGTGATTTTACAACTTCATTGTACATATGACTTTTTTTGTATACTTTTTTCTCTTATTTTGGGTATACTTATATTCTGGGCCTTTCATTTTTCACTTCTTTGATGTGGTGTTGTAATGTGGGAGGTGGAAATCTCTAGGATTTCGATGTATTTTTTGCTTTTTAGATGCAGGGATCCACCTCCCCTCCCCTTTTTTGCTATTAATACATAGAGAGCCGCATGATGCTCTTTTCTTTTTTTATATATATATATATATATATATATATATATATATATATATATATATATATACTTTTTTTTTTGAAAGACTAAGGGCTAATATATTGAAATAAAAAAGATACATAAATGTTGTATGAGAGGGCCCAATAAAGGCACCCTACACATACAGTACAACACACACGAGCACCCCAAAAGAGAAAAATCAAGAAGTTCAAAACTCACAGAAAGTAGCTAGGATCGAGCCAGTTTAGTCATGCCTCTGCCTGTAGTTCTAGGACGAGAGTCAGCTAACAAATTGTTGAGTTTCGTGTCATTACCCGAAGAAACCAATGTATCATCCATTAAGTTCCTGGGCTTGAGTGTGCCTCAATTCTTCTTCTTACTCCTAGAAGTGTAAACATGTCATTCTTCATCGGAAGACTGACACATCTGATCTGTGTGGTTAATAGATTGTCGGGCATGTAAAAGAGGATGAGCTCCTTGCTCCTGACTAACAGTAACAACATGCTCATTCTGAAGAGGTGGTAGAAATATCTCCTCAGCACCTGATGCTTCCTGAGAATTTGGAGTTGCAATGCTCTCTTGGTTATCACACCGAGCAATATCCTTTGAATGTAAGGATCCTGCAGTATTGTTTTCAACAATGATTAAAGTGCGTAGGTTGCCCAGTTGAACCATCTGCGAACACATCAGTCGCAATAATAGAAACACTATTGTAAGGGGGGTCTCCGGTAGTGGGAGGGAGAGATGACAGCATGTCAACCAATATTTCAATAGTCGATGGATTACACTCGGGAGTGGAAGAGGGACAGGTATGAAGTGGAACTAACCCAATAGCATTTTTACTTGGAGGTTTTATATGCAGAAGCAAATGATAACATTGGGAAAGGGAGTGTCCAAACATACGACAGTGGGTGCAATAAAAAGGGATTTGTTCGAGTTCTGCTTGCTGCCAAAAGCCCTGACGCTGTAATTCAATCCATATCTCCCCCGAAAAAAGTAGAGTAACATCTCGTTCAATCAAAATTCTGGCTTCAGAAGGCTAAGTCAGGTTAACTGTAGGTGTATCAGTTCTGAGAGGTTTATCGTATATCATAGCTAAAGAGAAGAGGAACTGCGATCGTAAAGGTGAAACTTCAAACCCGGGAAGCGCAATCAAAAATAAGTGATAGGAGGTTCAGTAAGAGGTCAAAATCTATAGTCCATTTTAAAACTTTCATCACCCTGTTATCTATTTGAACGAGTCTTCTTGCAAACAATTGGACGTAGTCTTCATCATCTGATAATTTAATAAGAATATGCCAACCGTCCAGTTTACCAATCTTTTAATCCCCTTTCAGCTTCGTTTGCTCAAAATCTCTTTGAATTAGCTCGAGTTTAGAGTTTTCATAAAAAAAAAACTTATCTATTAATACAAGACGGCAGGATGCAGCTAGGGTGGAGATCTCGATCTCAGAGAGAAAGATGCAGGATTACCATTTTTACGAGATGTTTTTTTTGAGAAACATGATGTCAACGCCGAGCACGAAAGCATCGTGATATCGTTGCGGGAACATATTTGAAAGAGGGTGGGAGCAGGGTTATCACCGGCAAGGACGGCAGCGTAGGAACGAAGCCCCGAGGCCATCACCTTGGCCAGTGTGTGCAAACTACACAAACCCCACTTTCAAAGGACCGAAGGCTCTGCAAAGCCCTTCGTTGTCGAGAGAGATGACGTGCGAAGCCTTCTTCGTCGGTCAGGAAAGAGCGACCTGCTAGCAAAACGAAGAGGTGTCATCGTTGGCACTTCGTCGGGCAAAAGAGCGACCTACGAGCAAAAAGCGTCGTCGTTAGGCGAGATGACGTGCGAGCAAAGTCGTCTTCGTTGGGCGGGGGAAGCGGCATGCGAGTAAAAAGAGCGAGAGAAAAACCTTCGTTATCGTCGACGTCGTCAGAAACGACGTAACCTGTGGGATAAGTCGATATTATCAATGTCGGGAATCGCCATTTCTCACTACTTGTTTTTGTTAATTTCTGATTTTAGGTGTGCCTCTAAGGTGACTCCTTTCCAAGTGTTGTATTCGACGATGAACGGTGCTTCGGTTCTTCCTCGCCCCAGGTGTTGACTATCTCCTTCGACCTTGCAGCCATCCACCTTCCAGCAGTCCGCCTGCCCCAAGGCATATGAGCCCTGCGTCAGTCAGACCTTGGAATGGAAAAAAAACGACTGGATACCTAATCAAGCCAATGTAAGAGTGCTTATAGTTTCTTAGATAATGGGTTTGATGCATTGATAATTTATATAGTTGATCTAAGAGCCATGTCAATTCTCATATAAGTTAGACAAAAGGGTGGTCCCTCGATCGAGGGTACTTTGGCCCCTGATGAATCAAAGGGTGGTGGCCCCTGATGAATCAAAGGGTGGTGGCCCCTGATGCATCAAATGGTAGATAAAAGACATATGTCATTGAGATTTATTTTGGATCAGTATATCCCTAGTAACAATGAATGGATCAATAGAAAACCTAGCTAAAGATTTGGGTTAACGGAGAATTGGATCTATGATCAAATCTATTTTGATGCTTCCAATAATGATTTGAATGGTGATCTAAATTAGATAGCTGAATTAGCACCACTATTATAGCAATCTTGAGATTGGTGCTAAAAAGAAGTGGTTTGTTAGAGTTGATTGGTTGATTTGAACCTTGATATGTTCAAGCAATGTAGGAGTAAAGAGAATTATAGTCCTTAATCTTATAATGCAAAGACAGCATGAATCATAATGTTCATTATAAAAAATTGAGTTAAATTAAGAGTTTATTTCAGATTCTCATCAACTGTGATAACCAATGAATTATCAAACACAATAAATGTAAACAAACTTGAATAGTGAGCATATATATCTGTGTTTGTAAAGTTGTCTACAATGGTTAATCAAAGATAAGCCCCTTGATGAAAGGTTTGAAATTGAGAAATCAAGTATTAAAGCATTTTTCGCTCATAAGGCCAAACAAGGATCTTCATTAAAATTGTCATCAAAGCTAACTGCTTTCTCATCATAACTTTTTACTTATAATGAGATTCATAAAATGTAAATGACATGTGTGAGATGTGGTTCTTCGATGACACTCAATAGGACACAATGGCTAAAAAAATTCATGTAGCCGACCCCACTTAGTAGGATAAAGGCTTGTTGTTATTGTTGTTGTTTTATAGTATTATAAATAAGGCTTAGGGTTATCAAAACTAAAAAGATTAACCTAAAAGGTTGAGACGTGTGTCTCAATTTAAGTCCATCAAGGCATGACTCAATCTAGAGAGTCGTAATCCTCAAAATTCATTAATGAGACATGTCGATAAGGAACACCTATAATTGTGTAGTTTTAAATTACACCATGATATAAAATCATTTGGAGCTGTCATAATTTTATAAATGAAAGTATCTACTTAAATAATTGAAAAAGTTGCAATAGTGAAATCTTCAAAATGGGCTTAAATTAGTCGAAAAAATATCAAGTATCTGATATCAAATTTTAGTAAGTGTGAAAGTGTTAAGAACGTCATAATCACGTGAAGATCAAGTGAAATTAAAGTGTGATAAATTTAGGTGTTCTTGCATCTAATATATAAAATGGAAATACAAAGGAGGATATAACTGTTAGGTTTATGAATTAGTGTTTTAAAATGAAAAAATGCCTCAAGAAATTATAGAGTTAAAAATAGGTTTTGTAAAATGGCAATTAGACCAGATGTTATAAATTTGGGAAATCAATGACCACGAAATATGTGTAGCTTTTTTTTTTGGCACAAATGATAACTTTAGATGGATGCATTAGTATCCGAAGATCAAATGAAATTAAAGTGTGATAAATTTTGGTGTTCTTGCATCTAATACATAAAATGGAAATACAAAGGAGGATATAATTGTTAGGTTTATGGATTAGTGTTTACAATGAAAAAATGCCTCGGGAATACTATTAAGAGAGAAATTATAAAGTTAAAAATAGGTTTTGTAAAATTGCAATTAGAATAGATGTTATAAATTTGGGAAATAGAGCCCACGAAATGTATATAGCTTTTTTTTTTTTTGTGGCACAAATAATTTTAGATGGATGTATAACATAATTTAGAACCAGAAGAGAAATCATATTATTGTGAAGGTAGAAAAAGGGATGTGATGTGACTCAGACTTCAAGTATTTTGAACATGAAGAATAGAGAGAAGAAGTTACCAAAAAATAATAGGACTTAAAAAATTAATGAAATGAATTATGAAAGAAATTAGCTATTGCTATAAGTTTGAAAAATATATTAGCAAAGAGGAAAGCTAACGCCTTGTGTAGGATTTAACACAAAGGAACAAGGAGGGAGTCCTAAATTGTTCGGATAAGGCAAATGAATAAGGCAAGTCATAACAAATATGGATATAATTTAAATTGATGGGAGTTCCCTTTAAGTCGAACACATTAAGCAGTTAGCGGCTCCCAAGCAGAGATGAGCTCTGCAAGCTAATGAAAAGAATAAAAAATAAATAAATAACTAGGGAAATTTATCTTATTTGCCCTATTAGCTAAAACTACAGCTACAATGGAGCCGATTCGAGCCAAATATATCATAGTTCGGACTTGGCCATAAATATAAGTTGTTCATACTCGCTTGAGCAAGTGTCGAGGTTTCATATATTATTCGAGCTTTACTTGTGTAAATTTCTCAATGTTTAAACTTGAATTGTTTATGACTTGTGAATGAGCATTTAAACAAGTTAATAATTCAAACAAGTATATAGATTTTCATATAAAAAGTTCAATAAATAAATTCACAAATCTGATCGGACTTACTATTTTACTGATTATAAAGTATGTAAAATTGAAAGATAACTCATGAACCGTGATTATATCTGATGTAATCTCTCATCTTTTGGTATGATCAAACTTCCAAGTTTGCACCCAACTCCCACATTCAGACGTGGGTGTTGGTTTTCTCATAGTGATATGCATTTGTCATTTTTCTAGCATTTTTGGATAATTTATTAGTATTATTTATAATTTTTTAGTCTTATTTGTAACATGATATAAAAATATAATTTTATTTTTTTCTTGATTTGTGTGTTGATGTGATATTTATGACAGTGGTTTTGGAAATTGTTGTATGATTCTGTGTGATAGTTTTGTTTCCACTATTAGCCTGTATATTGGGTTATGGGTTGAGCTTTGCTGTGTTTTCCTATCCTCTACTCTCCTCACTTTTTCTTACTCTTGGCTCTATGCTTAATATCATGTGTTGCTCTCTAATGGCTCTGAAATGTTCTCCAAGGAGTTTCGAGTCCATTATAGCAACCTGGCAATCGAAGATGACACTAAGGGAAGTAGCTCTATTAGAGGAGATGTGTATTTGATGCTTCGATCAAGCATCATGTCGTGGGAGTGAATGACTAGCAACGAGCCAGTATGGGGATGATCTTGTTTACTACCAAGACCAGCTTAGGTGTGAGCGATTGAGGTTATCTCTCTGCCATGAACTGCGAGCAATTTTCAACGTTATGGAATGATTCCTGCTCAGCTTATGCCTAGTTCCATCGTTGTCATAATGACATAACTTTCTATCGCTAAGTGAGAGTCCTGTGGTTGACAGAACTTTTTGCCAACATGTTTTTGTTTCAGGTCAGCTCGGAAGGTTATGTTCAGTTTGGTTCGGCCAACAAATTACAGTAACTCAACTTGGAGAATAATATTAATGTGGCTTGGGGATCCAGACTGTCCCAAAATGAGAAGTCGTCAAGAAGAACAGTGTTGGACCACATCCATGCGGAAGGAGAAGAGATGGAAGGAAGACGGTATTCAGTCTTCCAATACCTTAAACCGATGATAGTCAATCGGGTATTACAACTGGGGGTTTGGCCCAACGACAGTGGAGCTTTGGAAGGCTTTGGATGTTGACAAAGCTAAAAGGGAGGAGGCTGCTGCCGCTCGAGCTGGCAAGAAAAAGGTATAAGTGTCTGCTCAGGCGAAGCCTTCCAACCCGATGCTACTTTGGTGTCGGGCCAGGGGCTACCTGTGGTGGTTCCTGCAAGAAAAAGTACTGAAGGTGCTAACTATATTTATTCCATATTTGTGTCTTTCATTGTCATTCAACAGATCGCCATCGGTGAACTAGTACTTACTAAAATGAAAGATAAAGCATCTTTATCAACTGCAGGTCCTTTCAATGTGTGGCCCCAAGATGTTGAAATGCCCAGTTGGTTAGAAGAGGTTGGAGCTGAGGGAAGGGTCATGGAAGAGAGACTAGAAACAAGGTCAGTGATCCCTCGGCCGGCAGCTCCAAACTTCATCGCGTTGTCACCTATGGACAAAGCTAGTCGGCCTTTTCCAGTCGTTCTTTCTATGTCTGAGGTTGAGCCAAAGGCCGAGCCAGAACCATAACCGACCATCCATGAAGAAGAAATTCATCGTCGGAAGGAAAAATCAACAGTTACCGACTCAAGTACTTCACCTCCACCTGCCGGGAAAAAAAGGGAATTGTGCGTGTGTGGTTCCCCATGCAAAGGGAGAGGGAGAAGATGTACACAAGCTCAACGAGTGATACGTCCTCATCAACATGAAGAGGGAGTGATATTCAGATTTCCCTGATGCAGAGCTAAATGTTTCGACGATTGGGGACGTTCTGTGGTTCCACAAATTTGATTATCTCTGCGAGCACAGTCTCCTGGTATGTTCCAGTTAGTCAACCGATACCAACTAATGACATTCGAGGCCTCACATTTCCAGTGTATGCTTCTTTTGGAGTCAGAGCGGAAATTCCACAAAGCTAAAAAAAAGGGCTAAAGCCGGGAAGAACAAGCAAAAACTATTGAGAGGTGGGTGGTAGCCGTCAAAAAGTAGTTGGAGGGAGTCGAAGCCGAGAAATTCAATTTATTGGAGTTATTGTCGGTTGCTCGAGGAGAAAATAAAGCTATGTGAGAGGAGATGGCAACTATGAAGACAGATAAGGAATTCTTTAATACACTTCCTTCACATCCTCGATAGGTGGTTGCTTTTGCTGCGCAGCTTCGAGTCTGGGTAAAGGCGAAGCTAGTTGATTCTAAGTGGTCGGCTCTAAAAAATTTTGCTACGCTCCACCCAGGTCCGATGAAACAACCGATGAGGAAAAGCGCTAGGAGGAGGACGAGAAGGATGAGAGTGTTGAACAAGACAGAGGGTTTTCTAATATTTGACTCAACCTCAACTTCACCTTGTAATCTTGAAAGAATAGTTTCTCTTTTTTGAATGCTTGTAAGGATTAACATATTGAATTCTTGTGTAATAAATATTTGTCTAGGTTTTCTAGTTATGAAATGGAGAAAGCTTTCAGTATATTTTCACCTCTATCTCATGTGTTTTACCTTTATCGCATTTTTCTTTACTTTATGATAATTTTTTCTAATTAATGATAGTTTGATCTTTTGGGGAATGCTTTCGGCCATTTTTCTGAATTACCACCAAGCTCAAGTTTTACACTTCCTATGTCTCGTTCGCGCGGTCAAGTCATCTCCTTGGATGGACTGCACATTATGTCGGGCATATTAAGCGTATATTGTTGAACATTAGCAGTTGTAACTATCAAGACTCACTGTCGGAGTGATTCGTACGCTACCAACCGTGAATCATGTCGCTAATTAGTAAGGAACCTCCGTCAAAACTTGACCGAGTCCGAGTTATGAGACAAGTTTTTATGATACATGAGCATTGTGATCGGCTCTTGTGCGTAATGACAATCAGACATTAATCGTTGTTGTCGAACATTTTAAATGGCTTTTACCTATCAAACATCTAGCGTCCATATCAGTTTTGAAAAAAGTTTTACCAATCGGATGTCTTGTGTTATTGTCGGTTTCGTTGCTCGAGTTTGAGTTCTCCTAGCACTGGTTGGATTTCATCAATTCCTTGTGTGAACTCTTCGACTTCTCTGAGTGTAGATCGGATGTGGGATCGTAGGCCTAATTAGTGAAATCTTATTCATGCAATTTCTTAATAGAATAGGAATGATAACTGCTTCACTTTTTATTCAGCGAGATACAAAAGAGGATCAAGTTTAGATTTACCTTGCTCACCAAGAAGAAAAATTACAAAACTAATAATCCATTAAAAAAATTACATTAATTATTAAAGTTTAGGAAAAGTTTAGGAAAAGAGTTTTCCAAAACTTATATTCTATTAAAAAAACATTAATTTGAGGTTTAGGTCTTACCTTATTCACTAAGGGAAAAAAAATTTCTTCACTTCATATTCCCCAGTCGTCATAAAAGGTGTGGTTCGAACTGAACGCTGCCCAGTTCCCCTTGACTCGCTCAACATTTTTCCTCAGCAGGTCCAATATGATTTTGTTAATTGTCTGTTCATCCAAGGATTATGCGTGGATATGAATTTTAAGTTAATCCCTTGGATTATGCACAGATGTGAATTTTAAGTTAATCCCTAGACTTTTGTAGAAGTCATTTGCTCAATTGTCGGCAAATTGTGTTACGATATCGGTAATGATAATTAGTGGTAGCCCAAAGTGATAGATGAGATCTGTCAGAATGAAATTATGAATGAACTCTGTTGTGATTCGAGCAAGCATATGGGTTTCAATCCATTTTGAAAAATAATCTAACGCAGCTAAGAGAAATCTGTGTGGACTCGTGATGGGGGAGAAGGTCTGAGAATGTTTAGTCTCAGAACGGTGAAGGGCCATGGATTCATGATGAGCTCCAACCTATATATCAGTTGGTGTTGAAGTAGTGCATATATCTGGTACAGCTTGTGCTTCCTAGAGAACTCAGAATCTTTCAAAAGAGTTGGCCAAAAGTAACCATATCGCTGCAATCGATGGGCCAGAGTCTTTCGTCCATAATGGCTCTTGCACTCCCCTAAATGCACCTCTCGGAGTACTTCGGCTTCATTTTCTTTTATGCATCTCAGGTATAGTGACGTGACTTATCTCAAAAAAAGTTTTTCTTCAGTCAAGAGATATTGAGTGACATTTATTTTGAACCTCCTTGGGTCAATAACACCCGCTGATACTTTTCTGGTTTCAAGATACAACATGTAGGGGTCGGCCCAACTAATCGGTATGGTGACTCGTAGTACTTCTGCTTCATTTTATTTTATGCATCTAAGGTATAATGACGTGACTGATCTCCGAAAAAAATTTTCTTCAATCAAGGGATATTGAGTGACACTTATTTTGAACCTTCATAGGTCAATAAAATCTTCAAATAATTTTTGGTTTCAAGATACAAGATGTGGGGACAGTCCAAGTAATTGACCCTTTAGTTTTCAACTCCATTGCCTCGATTTCTTCAATTATTGGTCAAATAACTTTATGGGTGTTCCTTCTCCCAAGCTAATACACTTGGCTAGGAAGTCTGCTACTTAATGCCCCTCGTGGTTAACGTGCTTGATTTTGAACCATTCGAACTTCCCAATCTCCATCTTCGTCTTACTCAAATACTTTTGCCATCATGTCATCGTGGACTTCAACTGCCCATTTACTTGATTTACATCTAATGCTAGCATGATTTTATGTGGAGATACTGAGCGCCCATCTCATGGGCAAAATGCAGCCTGACAATTAGAGTTTTATACTCGGCTTGGTTATTAGGGACTTTGAATCCAACATTAATCGAATTGTACAGGTGCTCCTAGGTCGAGCTCGTCAGAGCAAGATTGACCCCTTCTCTGGTTCGACTTAAAGCTCTGTCGATGTACAGTATCAAAGTCTAGTTGTCATCTGGTACTCCTTCGCTCGGTTCACTCAGTCCACCGAGAAGTTGGCTATGGCATGTGTTGTGACTGCGGTCCACGACACATATAAGATGTTGAACTATCGAGACTCACTGTCGGAGTGATTCGTACGCTACCAACCGTGAATCATGTCGTTAATTAGTAAGGAACCTCCGTCAGAACTTGACCGAGTCCGAGTTATGAGACAAGTTTTTATGATACATGAGCATTGTGATCGGCTCTTGTGCGTAATGACAATCAGACATTAATCGTTGTTGTCGAACATTTTAAACCTATCAAACATCTAGCTTCCATATCATTTTTGAAAAAAGTTTTACCAATCGGATGTCTTGTGTTATTGTCGGTTTCGTTGCTCGGGTTTGAGTTCTCCTAGCACTGGTTGGATTTCATCAATTCCTTGTGTGAACTCTTCGACTTCTCTGAGTGTAGATCGGATGTGGGATTGTAGCCCTAATTAGTGAAATCTTATTCATGCAATTTCTTAATAGAATAGGAACGATAACTGCTTCACTTTTTATTCAGCGAGAACAAAAGTGGATGAAGTTTAGATTTACCTTGCTCACTAAGAAGAAAAATTACAAAACTAATAATCCATTAAAAAAATTACATTAATTATTAAAGTTTAGGAAAAGTTTAGGAAAAGAGTTTTCCAAAACTTATATTCTATTAAAAAAACATTAATTTGAGGTTTAGGTCTTACCTTATTCACTAAGGGAAAAAAAATTTCTTCACTTCATATTCCCCAGTCGTCATAAAAGGTGTGGTTCGAACTGAACGCTGCCCAGTTCCCCTTGACTCATTCGACATTTTTCCTCAGCAGGTCCAATATGATTTTGTTAATTGTCTGTTCATCCAAGGATTATGCGTGGATATGAATTTTAAGTTAATCCCTTGGATTATGCACAGATGTGAATTTTAAGTTAATCCCTAGACTTTTGTAGAAGTCATTTGCTCAATTGTTGGAAAATTGTGTTACGATATCGGTGATGATAATTAGTGGTAGCCCAAAGTGATAGATGAGATCTGTCAGAATGAAATTATGAATGAACTCTGTTGTGATTCGAGCAAGCATATGGGTTTCAATCTATTTTGAAAAATAATCTAACGCAGCTAAGAGAAATCTGTGTGGACCTCGTGATGGGGGAGAAGGTCTGAGAATGTTTAGTCTCAGAACGGTGAAGGGCCATGGATTCATGATGAGCTCCAACCTATATATCAATTGGTGTTGAAGTACTGCATATATCTGGCACAGCTTGTGCTTCCTAGAGAACTCAGAATCTTTTAAAAGAGTTGGCCAAAAGTAACCATATCGCTGCAATCGATGGGCCAGAGTCTTCCGTACATAATGGCTCTTGCACTCCCCTAAATGCACCTCTCGGAGTACTTCGGTTTCGTTTTCTTTTATGCATCTC
The DNA here is from genome assembly GCA_022702705.1 of Papilionanthe hookeriana x Papilionanthe teres. NCBI lineage: Eukaryota > Viridiplantae > Streptophyta > Magnoliopsida > Asparagales > Orchidaceae > Papilionanthe > Papilionanthe hookeriana x Papilionanthe teres. The sequence goes on along the minus strand of CM040426.1, from coordinate 72,286,683 downwards.
AGGTATACTGACGTGACTTATCTCAAAAAAAGTTTTTCTTCATTCAAGAAGATATTGAGTGACATTTATTTTGAACCTCCTTGGGTCAATAACATCCGCTGATACTTTTTTGGTTTCAAGATACAACATGTAGGGGTCGACCCAACTAATCTGTATGGTGACTCTCGTAGTACTTCTGCTTCATTTTATTTTATGCATCTAAGGTATAATGACGTGACTGATCTCCGAAAAAAAATTTCTTCAATCAAGGGATATTGAGTGACACTTATTTTGAACCTTCATAGGTCAATAAAATCTTCAAATAATTTTTGGTTTCAAGATACAAGATGTGGGGGACAGTCCAAGTAATTGACCCTTTAGTTTTCAACTCCATTGCCTCGGTTTCTTCAATTATTGGTCAAATAACTTTATGGGTGTTCCTTCTCCCAAGCTGATACACTTGGCTAGGAAGTCTGCTACTTAATGCCCCTCGTGGTTAACGTGCTTGATTTTGAACCATTCAAACTTCCTAATCTCCATCTTCGTCTTACTCAAATACTTGGTCATCATGTCATCGCGGACTTCAACTGCCCATTTACTTGATTTACATCTAATGCTAGCATGATTTTATGTGGAGATACTGAGCGCCCATCTCATGGGCAAAATGCAGCCTGACAATTAGAGTTTTATACTCGGCTTGGTTATTAGGGACTTTGAATCCAACATTAATCGAATTGTACAGGTGCTCCTAGGTCGAGCTCGTCAGAGCAAGATTGACCCCTTCTCTGGTTCGACTTAAGCATTGTCGATGTACAGTATCAAAGTCTAGTTGTCATCTGGTACTCCTTCGCTCGACTCACTCAGTCCACCGAGAAGTTGGCTATGGCATGTGTTGTGACTGCGGTCCACGACACATATAAGATGTTGAACTCACTGAGCTCCATCGCCCATTTGAGGAGCCGACCAAAGTGCTCCGGCTTATTGAGGATAGACTTGAGTGGATGAACGGTTATGAATATGATGGGATGAGTCTGGAAATCTAATCGAATCATGCGAGCAACAATCATGAAGACAAACATTAGTTTCTCCATCATCGGACGTCTGACTCAGTGCCTCGAAGAAGCTAACTAATGTAGTAAACCGGAAATTGTTTTCTCAGCTCTTCTTGGACTAAGACAAGTTGATAGCCTCAAGTTTGGCTCTCAAATATAAAGAGAGTTCTTCGTTAGGTTTCGGGTTCTAGATGAGTGTTAGTGATGCTAAGAACTCTTTCAGTTTCTTGAATTCTTGCTCTCACTCTTTTGACCAGACTTGGGTCGCCTTAATGCTTTGAAAAATGATGCACGCTTGTCACCAAACTTAGGGATGAATTAGCTCAGATCTGCAATATGACCTATCAACTTCTGAACATATTTAGTGTTTCAAGAGGATGACAAATCGTGTGGTGTTTGCACCTTTTTCTAGATTGGCTTTTATTCATTATGAGGTTAAGAGGTAGCCCAAAAACCTGCTTGTTGAAACCCTAAAGGTAGACTTGAGTGGATTCTGGATTGAGCCTCATATCATATTTTCTAAATGTTTATAAGTTTCTATTCAGTCTCTGACCTGTTCCTTCGGTGTTTGCTTATAACTAGGATGTCATCCACAAGCACTTCAATATTCTTTTCTTTTGGCTTAGAAAAAATTACATTCATTAATCAATGGTATGTAGCTTCAGTGATTTTAAACTCGAAGGGCATTCCATTAAAAAAAACGCACCCTCGATAGTAATGAACGTTGCTCGGCCGGTGCATCTTTATTTGATGGTAGCCAGAAGACGTGTTGAGGAAGCTCATTACTAAGTGGCCAACTGTTGAAATCACAAGAGCATCGCTCCGAGCTAGAGGATTGTTATCTTTCGAGAAGGCTGTGTTCAGATTTGTGAAGTCCACACACATTCTTCACTCGTCATTCGCTTCTTGCACCATTATCATATTTTACAACCAAGTGAGATATTGCACTTCTCAAATGTAATCAGCCTCCAGCAATTTCTACGTTTACTCCCTCATTGGCTTGGCATAGGTAACAGTCGAGGACCTCATCTTCTAATTCATGAGGCGAGCCAAAGAGTTGACATTTAAACGATGGCAAACAATGTCGATCGGAATGCTTGGCGTTGCGATCGTGGACCAGGTAAAGACATCCCGGTTGCTTAGAGGGTCTTCATCAACCCATCTTTCGATCCTACATCAAAAGTTTCACTGATTAAAAACAATTTACCAGAGTCACCTTCAATCGTTGGGACTTGGTGAGCAGCCTCGCTGGTCTCAAGACCTTCCTCGCACAAATTCCCGATCTCGACCGGCTCCTGCTCCATACTTCTAACCGCTTGGAGATAGCAAGTGTGGGATTGCTCCAGGTACCTCGAACGGTGATCACCTCTCTGTCGCCCGAAAATTTTACCGTTGCGCGGCAAGTCAAGTTAACAATTTTGAAGTTATTGAACAGGGGCTGGCCAAAGATGCCGTTGTAAATTGGAGACAAATAGACCACCGAGAAATCCTTCATGCTTCTGAACTGCTTGTCATTTTTCTCCCCAAGTAATTGTCAAGGTGATCGCTTCGAAGGCTTCTTTTCATTAGAGAAGTCATAGAGTGGGTCGGTTGCACCAGTCAGTTGGTTGCTTTCGAGACCTTTCTTTTCGAACACCGGTTTAAACATTATATTCACCAAACTGTCGGTGTCAATAAACATGCTCTCTGGCAATTGTTAATTAGTGTTATGACGATGATGGCGTCATTGTGGAGATTCCCATGTGGGGCAGATTTGTGTTAATAAAAGGGATGGAGAATGTGTATTGTGTCTGGGCACGATGGCGGCTATGCATAGTTTGTATAGTCAAAATCTCTTCAGATTGGTTCAACGAGATGAATCTCTTCCACTTTCAAAAATGGCAGGAACTATACCGGTGATTTGACTGGTATGAGCTCGAACAGGTTCTTCGGAGATCTCTTCCGCTGGAGCTTTACCCTGCCTCCCTCCCGCAGCTAAAAACCCCTTGAGCTTTCTAACTCTGAACAACTCCTCAACCAAGCTCTAGAGATGTCGGCATTGCACTATATGGTCATGAATTCGATTCTAGTGCAATGCTTTTAAACCCTTATAGGGGCTTGGACTCAAGGATTTGCCGAGAGAACGCATTCTCTAGATGATGGGGTGCTTCAGTATGATCGAATTGATGCCTGTCTATCAATCTTGACCCAACACTGCTGAGTACTAGGAATCACCTTCTCTATCCTTTGGTCATTGGGCATCAAGACTTCCTCTCGGGGATGTTGCCCCTTTTCTCAAGCCAATGCCTCTTGAATGGCATCCAAGCTTATGGATTTGACAATAAACAAACTCTATGGTGCACTCCATTTTACCAGTGCCTTGGTTGTGGGTTTCTTCTTCGTGTGATGCTCACCTTATTGTTTGTGACATGATCCATGCTCACTGCACTCTTTAAGATGTTGAATCGTGATTTGTTCGTTGAATCATGATTTATTAGTGAATCACACCCCAAAGGTTAGAGAAAAAAAGAAAAATATAGAGACATAGTGAGAAAATCAACAATAAAATGACTTCTCTCCCTCATTTCTCATAAAATGATCTTCTTGCTTATAAGGCAAATGTTGCAATATGTGATATTACATTTTTGTCTTTCTTTATGAGGTCATTACAGGATATTTTAGGTATTATTTTACATACATGAGTCTGTTGCTCGATTGCCTTATGATTAGTTATATTGGGCTTGTTAGGCTTTAGATTCGTTGGCTATGTTGAGTTTGGCAGTCGGTTTCGGGTCAGCAGGACAGACTTGACCCACTGAACTTTTTATCGGTCGAATGATCTAATCCGTCTTTCGACTCTCGATCCCTGATGAGGGACTCTTGTCGATTGAGCGATGTTAGGCTATCGAACAGAGGATAAAACATTGTAATTCAATAGTTAGCTCACTCCTCAACAAGGAGAACCTCAGGGATGATTGTGAGGCTCTATTGCATCGTCAATTTTTGGTATCTTGTGAAGAAATTTGGGGCATCCACGGGATAGCAGATGTTACGATAAACTGGATTATTTACTTGGGTTTGATCTGTCTATCCAAGCCCGATCGGCTCAGACTTGGATCGTTTCTTTTCGTCCTTCTCTTAGCTCGATTGGTCTTTTCCTTAGCTCGGATGGTTGTATCCAATCAGATAAGTGGGGCTACCTGGTTTCATGTTGGTGGCACTCCTTTGTTGTACTTCGTCCCATCTAGACTGTTGAATCTCCTCGGGATTCGTGCTACCACATTCTTGGTGTACAAATATATTTATTTCTTTATGAGCATCATACTTTGCTTGGAGCTAGAGCCGTTGGAAGCAACCCTACCTCAGATGTTGGACAGATATATTGCCAAAATTGGGCCCAAGACTTTGGAAAACAGTAGAAAAAATATTGGGTAATCATGCAAATGACCTCAACATTTTCTTCTTTTTTTTTTTTTTTTGTGATAATAACTACCCTACAAAGTTTATGGCAAAAAGTATGCAATCAAAGAAAGGGGCAATAGCAATACTATAGAGTAGATCATTCGTTAATCAAATTAGAAATAACATCAATGACCATTATTTATTATGACATGGTCAAGCCAGCTACAATGGGTCCTTCCCGGAGGAGTGCATAACAAAACTTCCAGGTGCATGTCCTAGAAATGTTGTCAACAAAAAATGTGTAGTTTCTGACTATAACTACTTTGTAGAACAAGCGCCAATACAACCAACTCATTGCATGACGCATGAGCCATCATAGATTGTTCGTTATAATCCCTCAATCACGCAAATAAATAAAAAATAAAAAGTTAAAGATAAAAAACAAGAAAAAGCTTCACCTCCACATCAAGTAAAGTCAAAAGAGTAAGGTTACCCCACTATATCACCGTCATAACCGTCTTCTTTGGCAGTTTTCCTTTAAAAATGTAATTCAATCACCGAAAAGCTACAATTTATAATCCCAATTTGAAACTAGGTGTCCCCAGCGAATGATTAATGCATATTATATATAAGGCAAAAACAGCAGTCAATTAGTCAAATGCATTTTAAAAATAATAAAATCAAAGTTCCAAAATTCCTCAATTTGCATAAACAATTCCATAGGCCGCTAAATGCCCCCAAACAAATAGCATAACATGAGCGCTCCCGCAACAATTTACGACCAATCAATCAAACCTATATAACAGCAATTAACCTAAAAATCAAGTTGCCGACCTGCATGCAAAAGCCTGGGAGCATAAAGTGCACTTACTGGCACGGGTATCGTTCTCCTCGTTGGAGGAATAATCCGAATCGCACTCCGAATGAGACGAGGCGCTTCCCTCAGAACCAATAACGGACGAGATCAGCTTCCCTACGCCGGAGATGAAACCCCGAAGCCAGCCAGGGCTTGTTCGGGCCTCCTGCTCCGTTGCCGGGAGAGCCAACGGCCCCGCAGAGGTCGACGGCTGGCCGTAAGGTAAAAACGGCTGCTGATGGAGACGGCCCTGGAGAACCCTCTCGCCGGATTCCGATTCCTCATGGCCGGACCGGAAACGGTACGCCATCTACGATCCGATGAAAGTATCGAGAAAACCAGAAATATAGAGGGGAAAGAGGTGGTGGAAAACGCGGCCGCAGAGCACGAAAATTAGTAACGGGCGGTTTAGAGGCGCGCGGATTTCGGGCTCCGAAATACAAAACTGTTACCAAGGCCGTCGAATTGTTACAGAGATGAACCCGGTTTTACCCGCATCTAGTTTTTTTTTTTTTTTTTTTTTTTTTTTTTTTTTTTTTTTTTTTTTTGCTTTAGATTTTGTTAGGGAGTTTGGTTAAAACCAGTTTTAGGAATAAATTAGTTTTTTTTTTCCTTGTTAAAGTCTTGGGTGAAAGGAAAAATATTTTTTTTGTTAAATACACAGTCAATTACCAGTTATCACATCGTCAAACACATCATTGACAGGTGATGTGGTGGCTGGTGGTTGATCATCCAAACGTGTAGACGTCCTGACGGAATAATTTTCCTCGACAAAAATATTATTAAAATTAAGAATAAATAAAATTATCAAATATTTAACTATTTAAAATATGATATATCAAAGGAATAAAATTATTAAATTGTCAAAATTACATAATAAAAAAATCTTAATGTTCTTATTTAAATTAAAAAACTACAAATTTTAAGTGGTAATTATCCTTTGGGCATAACTTTATTCTCCACTTATTAAAGTTCATATTAATATTTAAATAAATCATATTTCTCCTTATTTTATTAAATCAAAAGTTTTGTTAGTTGTTTGCATAAATTATTAGTTGTGGTTTTTTTTCGTATAGAGAGTAAAATGATCATATTTTTATATAAATTATATGTCTGAATATTATTAATAATTTTATGAAAACATATTTATAGAAATGTAAAAGATTTATTATCATTTATTATTGTTTATCTCAACAACATACATAACTATTTATAGAAATGCAGCAGAAACCCACTCTGGTGTAGTTAATTTTGACATTTTGCTTTATCAAATACAGACTTACAAAAAGAGTCAAAGAAGAGAAAAATTGGGTTTCCAAAATGAATAAAAAATAATATTTGTGTAAAATATATCCGGAAAGCATTGTAACTAAATAAAATTCAAATTTTATTTTGGAGTTTCTCAAAAAACATACGTCCTTTGAAAGTTATTTGAAAGTTATTTGAAAGTTCAACAGTCTTTGTGGACATTGAAAGTATGATAGCGATGATCCTAAAGTGATATAATGATCCGGAAGAGAAAATATTTAAATGAGAACAAAAATTTATTATTTAAAAAAATGCGTACATGTAGGCTCGTGACTTTGGCAGACCCGTGTGGGCACATTTTGCCTCTAAAATGTGAGGAAGATGTACGAAAGACTTGTAAGAAATTCATTTCTTAACTTTATGACACAAATTTCAAAAACAAAATACATAATAGCCAAGATCTTTTAAATTCATGATTTTTACATATCTATAATAAAGTAACGCATACATGTATTCATGACGAAGAAATTTGATTTTGAAAAGATGGAGTTTCTCTCTTTAATCCCTTAAAACTTTTTGTACTTTCTGATAGAGAGAAATGTACATGGTGTGTTGGGCAGAGAGATGACTCATTCTCAATTTCATGCTCTATTTAACCACCATCCATCAAGGGGTTATTAACCAATAGGTATTATGACAATTTAATAAATTAATTGATTTTTATTATTAAAATCAATGACATAAGTTAGTAACATTTATTTATTTTAGGGGTTATTTGAGTTACAAAAATAAATATCATGAGTTATCGTAAGTTATGACATAAGTTATGAGTTAAGAAAATAAATAACTTAAATTATCAAAATAAATATTATAAGTTGTCATAATTTATTATGTAAGTTATGAGTTAAGAAAATTAATAACTTAAGTTATCAAAATAAATCTCATAAGTTATTAAAATAAATGTGAGCCATAAAAAATATAACATTCTCCCGCTTGGCTCACTTAATTTTAATAGTGCATAACATATTGCAATATAAATCCTTATTTATATTGGTTGAATCATTATTTATTTGATAAATATGAAATTAATATGAATTATGGCGGTTGTGTATCAATTTATCGACACAGTTCCTTCCATGTATTACAATATCAATTACATACTTAGCATAATGAGAATTAACATCATGATCTCATAATGTCTATTAGAAGACAAATCTTGTTGAACATCATGCAATATAAAATGTACACTGACAATAAAAACAAGATTTATAAATATCAGAAACAAGAAAAATTGAGCTCAATGTGTCAAAATACGAAGAGCATAAAACTAATAAAGGGTTTTGGTAATGCCCATTCTCTTCACATGTTCGTTAAATGTCTTTGGTGGCAACCATTTCTTTAAAGGATCTGTAATCATGAGATTGGTGCTAATATGCTCAATTGACACCCTATGTTTCTGAACTTCTTCCTTAACGACAAGGTATTTTAATTTCATGTGTTTAGCACCTTTGGAATACTTGTCATTTTTGGAAAAGAAGACTGCTGCAGAGTTATCACAATAAATTTTCAGCGGCTTGGCAATACTGTCGATAATTTCAAATCCTAAAATAAAATTTCGTAGCCATAAACCCTGAATTGTAGCTTCGAAGCAGGCCAAAAATTCAGCTTCCATAATGGAAGCAGCTATGATAGTCTGCTTCGCACTTTTCCATGAGATCGCTCCTTCAGCTAAAATGAACAAATAGCCAAATATTGATTTTTTGGTGTCAACACATCCAGCAAAATCTGAATCTGAATATCCTATCACTTCAAGATCTTTAGATCTTCTATAAGTGAGCATGTGGTTCTTCGTTCCTTGTAGGTACCTCTAAACTTTCTTTGCAGCTTTCTAATGATCTATTCCTGGATTACTTTGATACATGCCCAGCATCACGACAACAAAACTAATGAGTAGTCTGGTACAAGTCTGAGCATACATTAAGCTTCCAACAATAGATGCATAAGGAATTTCTTCCATTTTTTTACGTTTCAAATCATTTTTTAGACACTGCATAATGCTGAATTTATCTCCTTTTTGAATTGGAGCAACACTTGTTGAGCACCCTTCCATATTGAATCTCTTAAGAACTCTTTCGATATATGTTTTCTGAGACAGTCCTAACAATCATTGTGATCTATCTCAAAATATTTCAATTCCAATCACATAGGATGTCTCACTCATATCTTTCATTTCAAAGTTCTTAGAGAGAAAATTCTTGGTTTCATATAATAAACCAAGATCATTAGTAGCCATCAATGCATCAACATACAGAATGAGAAATATGATCTTGCTTCCACTGACCTTTAGATATATACACCGATCAATCATGTTTTCTTTAAATCCAAAGGACGTGATGGTATCATTGAACTTAAGATACCATTGTCGGGAAGCTTGCTTAAGTCCGTATATTGATTTCTTAAGTTTACACACCATGTGCTCTTTTCCTTCAACCGAAAATCCTTCATGTTGACTCATGTAGACCTCTTCATCTAAATTTCTATTAAGAAATGTAGTTTTAACATCCATTTAGTGTAACTCCAAATCAAAATGAGCTACTAGTGTCATGATAATTCTAAATGAATCTTTCATAGAAACTGGAGAAAATGTTTCTTTATAGTCAATGTCATCTTTCTGAGTAAAACCTTTGGCAACAAGTCTGGCTTTATATCGTTCAATATTGTCATTCGAGTCGCGCTTAGTTTTAAAGACCCATTTACACCTGAATCTTTTACAACCTTCAGGCAATTCATCGATATCCCAGACTTTGTTGTGTTCCATCGATTTTAACTCATCTTTCATTGCATCTAATCATTTAAAAGAATTTGCACTTTCTATGGCTTGTGAAAATGAAAATGGATCTTCATTGACTCCTAAGTCAAATTCAGACTCATGTAGATAAACCACATAATCATCAGAAATAGCAGATTGTTTTTGTCTTTGAGACTTTCTATGTGCTACTTCATGTGGTTCATCTAAAGCAACTTCATTAGTGACAGTTTCATTGTGGGGTGTTTGATCATTTATTTGTTGTTTCTGCAAGTTGTCAAACTGTTCAACAATTGTATGAATAACAACTTGAGAAGAAATTTTGGGTAAAGGAACTTGAACCCTAATTTATTGGATCTCCACTTTACGTGGTTCCAAACTCCCACTAACTTCACCATTTTCAATGAACTTAACATTTTCAGCTTCAATGATTCTTGTACTATGGTTAGGACAATAAAATCTATACCCTTTAGATTTTTCTGGATAACCAATGAAAAAACCACTGATTGTTCTTGAGTCCAGTTTCTTTTCATGTGGATTGTATATCCTTATTTCTGTCGGACAACCCCAAACACGGAGGTGCCTTAAACTAGGTTTCCTTCCTTTCCACAGTTCAAAAGAAGTCTTTAGAATTGCTTTACTAGGAATCCTGTTTAAAAAAATATGGAGTTGTCTTTAAGGCATGCATCCACAATGATGAGGGTAAAGAAGAATTACTTATCATACTCCTAACCATTTCTATTAGAATACGGTTTCGTCTTTTTGCAACACCATTTTGTTGTGATGTTTGTGGCATAGTGTATTGAGCACATATGTCATTAATTTAAAGGAATTTAGCAAATGGACTTGGACATTGTCCAGATTCATTGTAACTTCCATAATATTCACCGCCTCTATCAGACCTGATAATTTCCATTTTTTTAGTCTAATTGTCTCTCAACCTCAGTTATATACAACTTTAAGACATCTATAGTTTAAGATTTTTGATGCAATAAATAGACATAACCATAACGTGAAAAGTCATCAATAAATGTGATAAAATATTTTTCTCCACCAAAAGATGGAACATCAAAAGGTCCACAAATATCAGTGTGTATAATTTCAAGGAGATGTGTGCTTCTTGTGGCAGCTTTCTTAAGTATGTGATTTGTGTGCTTTCCTTTAATATAATCCACACAGAGGCCAAGATCAGTAAAATTTAATTCATTAAGAATTTTATTCTTTACTAACCTTTCAATTCTTTTTTTAGATATATGACCCAAACGTTTATGCCACAAATAAGCTGAATTTTCATTCATAAAACCACGTTTAGTACCAATATTATGATGCAAAGTTTTTAGAGTCTCAGTGAAAAGGTTATCAAGTTTAAGCTTATATAGACCATCACAAAGAATACCAGAACCTATGAGATGATTTTGTTTAAGTAAACTGAAACAACCATTTTCAAATTTCAAGGAGTATCCAATAGAATTAAGTTTAGACAATGAAATCAAATTACGAGAAGCAGAAGGGACATAAAGTGTTTGAAAAAGGTCTAAAGGATGTCGAGTATCTAAAATTAAACGATAGGTTCCAATGGCTTCAACTGGTGCTTTGACTCGATTTCCCATGAAGACAAACTTTTCATTTGGGTTGTAAGGAATCCCTGCATCATATTAGAAACATGAGTGGTACAACCAAAATCAATCCACCAGGTATTATAAGAAATTTTTGCCAAATTTGATTCAAAACATACAAAAACACAATGTTTACCTTTCTTTTCGAACCAGTCTTTACGCTTTTGACAGTCATTTTAATAGTGTCCAAGTTTTCTGCAAAAGTGACACTTAATTCCTTTATGTTTCTCTTTGTGAATTGGGGCAGAAGACACATTAATCTTTAGTAGTCCTTGCTTGCCCTTTCCATTCTTCTTTCCAGGTTTCTTTACAGCTCTTCTTTGGTGACCCATAAGATTAATGGAGTGATTTGCTCATTTCTTAAGCCTTGCTTCTTCTTGAATGAGCATACATTGTAATTCATTCACATTCCACTTATCTTTCATAGTGTTATAGTTCATGTGAAATTGACCATACTCAGAAGGCAAGTAATTAATGATAAACTGCACAAGGAAATTTTCATTCACTTCCATTCCCAGGGTCTTAAGTCTTGTTGCTATGTTCGTCATTTCAATGACATGCTCATGCATAGTACGAGAACCATCAAATTTCATGTTGGTTAACGTACTCAATAGTGTCCCAGCGAGGAGCCATTATTCCATACGGAGAACGCACGCATCCGCACGCATCTCCTCCAATACCCATCCAATACTCTCCTAATACCCTTCTAGTACCCTCCAATACCCACCAATACTCACCTAATAGCCAATACCCAATGTCCAATACACATCCATACCCATCCAGTACTCAAATAATCCGCACCCAACGCTACGTACGTGCTCCGGATGGAATAATTCGCCCCCAGCAAGAGACTTATCAGCAGAGTCAGATTGAGAACAATTCGCAGCAAATTTCATAAATTCATTACCACTTTCAGTGTTAGAAAATGTACACTTAATGTTGTTTGCTACAGTCACTCGCATAAACATCAAGCTCAATCTGTTCGATTTTTCCCAAGCTTTATAGAAAGATACTTGCTCAGCACTGCTATAATCAGTAAGAGCAGGGGGTTTCTCAGTCGTGAGTGCCAAATCAAGATCCAGAACACTAAGGTGAAACTAGATTTGTTCATGCCATTCAGAGAAATTAAGCTCATTGAATATTTGAACAGATGTAGCTTGCGAATGAAGAGAAACAGGAGTAGTTACTGCAAATGAATAAAACATGCTCGCACATTAATCTTCGAACATTAAACTTACATAGATATTCATATAAAAATCCGATTAAAATAATAATTATAATAATAATAGTGTATTGAAATCTTCTTTAGGTGATATAACAAATACACGATAATAAACATAATTGATGCTTAACTTAAATTTAATAATTGGTAATTGTTTATACTCAAATTAGATATGTTTATTATCTTTGGATATATAAACATATCTTAACTAAGTATATAAATAGACTACAATTATATTCAAAGATTATAAAACAAATGATCAACCTTTGGGTGATCCAGAAATATTTTATAATCAATGAATTTTAATATTTTTGTGATAAAATATTAAATTATTTCACAAGAAGCATCACAAACTCATGAGTAATTGAATTTATTTAATTTGACGTCTATTAAACTTACTATTTTGGTCACTTTGGTGACTAACAAATTAAACATAACATCGACATCAAATAAATAATAATTTCAATCACATCAATTTACTTTAGTGGTATAATTCAAGATTTAATTCGTAGCAGAAATTTAATACAATTAACATAAATAAAGTTATATGAAAAATCACAAATTTAGTAATCAAGACTCTGATACAACATGTAAGAAATTCAATTTTGAACTTTATGACACAAATTTCAAAAACAAAATACATAATAGCCAAGTTCTTTAAAATTCATGATTTTTACATATCTATAATAAAGTAACGCATACATGTATTCATGACGAAGAAATTTAATCTTGAAGAGATGGAGTTTCTCTCTCTAATCCCTTAAAACTTTCTGTACTTTCTAATGAAGGGAAATGTACGCGGTGTGTTGGGTAGAGAGATGACCTATTCTCAATTTCATGCTCTATTTAACCACCATCCATCAATGGGTTACCAACCAATAGGATGACAATTTAATAAATTAATTGATTTTTATTATTAAAATTAATGACATAAGTTAGTAACATTTATTTATTTTAGGGGTTATTTGAGTTACAAAAATAAATATCATGAGTTGTCATAAGTTATGATATAAGTTATGAGTTAAGAAAATAAATAGCTTAAGTTATCAAAATAAATATTATAAGTTGTCATAATTTATGATGTAAGTTATGAGTTAAGAAAATTAATAACTTAAGTTATCAAAATAAATCTCATAAGTTATTAAAATAATTGTGAGCCATAAAAAAATATAACAAGACTTTCATAATATGACTAGTTGAGATATTCACTGAAAAAGAAGAACCATAACACTTCGTTTTTAAAATTTTTTTTGTATCGAGTGATATCAATGATAATAATTATAATAAATATGTTATACGATATTAGACAAAAATGTTAGTAATACTTATTGTGAATCATTCTTCAGGGCATGCAAATAGAGTGGAGGAGTAGGCTATGAAAAATGCTTTTAAGTGTAAAATAGTTAGAATGTTCTTAATAGTTAGGAAATATATATAGATGATGATGGTGCGATCAAAGGAGTCTACCGTAAGTAGGGAAGTAAATTATTTTCCCAATCCTGCTAGGTACGATATAGTCTTTTTGTTTGTTGATATCTGAACTCAGGGGTCTTTTGCTCGCCAAATCTGAACATCAAATTGTTAAAAATATAGTAGGGTTGAAACTCCCACTGGGATCATCAGATAAATGATTATAATATTCCACATGTCTACCCTCTTTCGAGTAAAAACAATACCATGGAACCTGGGTCCAGCGAGCCCTCTCGTTGCTCCTGATGATTATATTTTAAGTGTTACGTGAAGCACTCATGGAAAGAGGGTGTGTAGTATGAGCATTTTTAGGCTTTTATAACTCTTAGGGTTGATAATCAAGGTTCTTGTGATAAATCCGATTAGAGAAGTTACAACACTATTAGTGCAATAGCTTATAATTTTGCTGAGGATTGAAAGGCCTGACTTCTCATTTCCCAAAAAAAAAAAAAAAATAATAAGGAGTGTGCATCTTGTATTTTCACCTTTCGATGTATGATAGTTTATAGTATGTCAATTCAAGTCAAGTCGCACTTATTGTAATTTATTTATCCAACATATGAATAAAATTTTTATGATTCTTCATATTGCACTAGACTTTCATGTCTCGATTTATGTGCAATATCTTTTCTTTCATTCTTAAATGTTGATTATTTTAATCCTTCAAGCAAGTTCCCCAAGATTTTGAACTTCGGGCAAGCTCCTTGTCGGCATATTTTTGGGTTGTGTTGTATTTTGAAAAGGGGTCGCCTACAGAAATTGTCGGCGAATTTTTAATTTAATTTAAATAAATAATTTGAAAAGTAGTATTTAATTTTAAAAATAATTTTTAAATTTGAAGATTTTAAGATATGAAATCAAACTGATCTTACATCCTAAATAATTTATATAAACGAGCACCGTACCACAAACCGTGTATCTATCCCGAAGAATAGGCACACTGCTTGACGATGGGGCTCGATTAAATAAACTAGAAGATTTGTGACATCCGTTTGGTCTGCGAACCAATTTTATAAGCCGACAAGTTCCCCTGCTTAATATAAATAAATTAAGCAGGGTTTATATTACCTGGGTTCTTTAGAATTCCCTATAAGGGCAAGCCCCTATAGTTAATTACATCTTAATGTGACGGGAATCACCTAAGAAAACTCTCGATAATAATCAATAGTTTTGCTCTCAAGAATTTCAAAGTTTAAGTTTTCAAAGGATTGAATTTTGGAATTTCAATAGGGAATAAATCAAATTTGGAACATTTTGTTTTGGGAATTCAAAGGATCAATAGGGAATAGATCAAATTTGGAACATTTTGTTTTGGGAATTCAAAGGAAGAAAAGTAGGAGAAATTACAGATTCGAAGCGAACTTCGGTAATTTCCCAACTATCCTATTGTTTGGCTTGAATTTAGGAAAGTCACTAATGTCTATCTAATGTTTTGATCTTGCCAATTTTAATTAATTAGGACTTATATTAGTATGACATAATCATACAAATAGCCTCGAAGATGTGAGGGTTTATGTCGTATCGGACGACTACCTCGGAAATCCTAAGACCGGTTAGGGCTTAATTTGCAATGCAAATGCCTAACGAAGAGTTGAGGATTTATGTTGCACTAGTGCAACTATCTCGAAGTCCTATGGGTTTGTTATTTAATTCTAGGAAAGTTTTGCTGAAGTAGACTCGTGTTTTATCGATGACGATGGCCGTGCTGCCCACCATGCTCCGAGCTCCTTGTTGTCGCAGAGGTTTAGTTTTAGAAGTCATAAATCAGGAGATGAGAGAAGTGTTTTGGTTTAGAGAAAATCTTAATTTCCAAGTGTTTTTTGTGTTTTAATTAAAACAAATCTTAAAGTTGATTATAACGACACCGGTTAAGATCCCACGGTTCCATCCTTCCGGCATCATTATTTTTATCGGATTCACTTAGTCCGGATGAATTTGCTAAACTCAACTAAATGAGTTCCACACTTTCATTTAGACCATGGGAAATCCCGTTAGCAACACGTAGGTTACATCATCCGAGGTATTCCCGATCATCCAACGGGACATTTTAATTTAGTTACAATTGTAGTTTTGTGTTCGTTTGTGATTAAATTTTGAGTTGTTTTATATTTTGAAATGTTGTGGCGGTGAATTTTATCTTGTAACGACTTTTAATTTAGTTTTGGTTTCGGTTTTAGGGACTTATCCTAAAGGTGTGGGTTTTCATGCAACAGTTGTTTATCATGCAAGAAAAGTAAGTGCGATGCGATTAAATAAATTGCAATAAGATAAATTGCAATAAAATAAAAGCGTACCTGGAGGGTCTTCCCGTCATCCCAAGCTGCACTTAAAACACAATTAGAATATTTAAGCAAGTTCCTAGGTAAAGCTAAGGGAAGGGTTATGGTTTTCTACCAAATTCCTAATCCTATAGCTAGTCATTTCCTATGACGTCTAGGTTCTTGTATTTTGGTTTGAGGACGATTTTCTTCATCAAAGAACAATTAAGTTCAATTATTCTTATAAATATCCTATCATATTGAGGAAGTGCTTAAGAAGAATCTTAAACATCTTTTCAATATTTCTAGGACTATTTTAAGTCCAAATGAATTCAATTACACAAATGAATTAATCGTCCGAGGTTTAGTTAAGTTTTGATGTTATCTTACTCAGTGAACTAGGATATTTGAATGTCCTATAAGTGAAGTAACATTTCATTTAATATTCCGTTTAGGAGTTATGATAACCAAAGCTCTAGAGGCAAATTGGTGTTCAAATGGTTTATGATTTAGTTTAACTTTAGTTAAAGGGTTTAATTTTGGAATAGTGTTCAAGTTGCTTTATATTTAATTTCTTTATGTTTTAGGTAATGTTATTTAATTCAATTTAATTTAACTTTAATTTAATTTAATTTAATTTTAATTTAATTTAATTTAATTTAATTTGATTTAATTTAATTTAATTCAATTCAATTTAGTTTGATTTGATATTAAATTAATTTAGTTTAATTTGATTTAATTTAATTTAATTTGATTTGATTAATTTAATTTAATTTAATTTAATTTAATTTAATTTAATCTTTAATTTAATATTTTTTAATTTAATTTAATTTAATTTAATTTAATTTAATTTATTTATTTATTTTGATTTAATTTAATTTAATTCAATTTGATTTATTTAATTTTAATTTAATTTTTAATTTAATTTTATTTTTTAACTTTAATTGAAATTTTAAAAGAGTTTAATAATTTAACTCTTTAATTTAATCCTTTAACATTTTAAAATTTAAATTTGAGTTATCATTTTTAATTAGGAATTAAATATTATTGAAATGATTAATTTAGGGATTTTTAAATTAAAGAATAAATCTCTTCCTAACAATATCCCTATTTTAATAGTTCCAATTTTATTATTCTTCCCAAATTTAATCAATTATTTAATTAAAGTTTATTTCAATTATTTTAAATTGTTTAATGGGTTTCTACCCTTTAATTATTTAAATTTCAATCATCCAAATTAGATTAAGATCAAATATTTTACTTGTTAATTTTATTAAACCTAAAGTTTTAATTAAGGGTTAAAATTTTTTAATTACCATTTTGCCCTTCAAGCTTAATAATTCCATAACTCACTAAATTGAGCTCAAATGAACTTGAAATTTTTATGTGACTTCACTCATATGCCAATAAAGACATGAGAGGAGATAATGTGATTTTTCTGTATTTAATTTATTTATGTAATTATTTTTGGTGGAAAATAAGAATTTCCAAGGAAAATTTAATAATATGACCAAGAGAAAGTTTCTGTCCTTAAGAAAATTATGGGACATTTCTAATAACCATAGGACCACTTGGACCAATTTTGGTGATTTTTTGAATTATATTTATTTTATTATAATTATTTTAAGTTTTGGAGTATTAATTAATTTAAAAATAAAACAAAGGTTGAAAAATGAAATTTATATTTTTCAAAAATCTCTCTAATATTAAGGAAATCAGAGAATTAATTTTTGTAATTTTCTGACTTTTCTTTGATTTATTATAATTATTTTAGTGAAAATGCTAGAAAATACATTTTTTTTTTATTTTAAAATTACCCTAGGGCTTTAAAATTTAATATCTCATTAAATAAACCTAAGAAAAATATGGGATTTGTTCCTAAGTGATTAAAATTCAAAATGTGACATTTTGGTGAATTTTATTATTTTTATGATTTTTATTATTTTTTAATTATTAAAATATTAAAATAATATTAAAAATCAAATTTTTTTAGAAAATTGAAATTTTAATTTTCTTAAATTCCCCTGATATCAGAGAGGCTCCAAAACCAATTTGGTGAATTTTTGAAAAGTATTTTGAAAGTTATGAATTTTTAAAGTTTAAAATGACTAAATGGCTTAATCAACCCATTTAGTAGGGCTAACCAAGTCCAATTGACTTCAAATTTTTATGGTGGGTTCCTCTGATCCTAAAGGTCAGTGGAGAATTGATTTCAAGTCAATTTGATGTATGGTTAGCTCTAATTAATTAGGGATCTATTTTGGGTGTTTAAGCCAATTAGGGTTATTCCAAGTGAATTAATTCAAAAGCTATTTTTCCTAGGGTCCTCTGGGTCATAAGAGACATAACCAAATTTTCCTAGAATTTATTTCACAACATGCTAATTATTGGAATTAAAATACTCAAAACAGTAACATGAATTTGAAAAATCAATAACTTCTCATAGGGATGGCCTCTGACTTTGGAAAATTCAGGGAATGTTCCCAAATTCAGAGGCTTCAAAAGCTCTATGGTCTCATGCCATGGTGAATTTCCTACATGCATGGAGAATTAAAATAATGCAGGCAGTAAATAAATTATTAAAAATAAAATATTTGATGAAATTAAATGATTTCTTTTCCACATTATTCTCCTCTATTCACTGAGCAAGAGGGTATTTTTATTTTATTTTTATGATTTTTCTACACAAAGTTATGAATTTTTAAAGTTTAGGGAATTAAATAAATAGAAAAAATCCCTATTTTTCTATTTAAGTGACGCGGCGCCAGCTCAACCTCGGCAGCTCCGAATGCACACGCGTCGCGCTCCCATTCGACGCCGCCGCTTGAGTCAGCAGCCCGGGTCCCGCGGTTCACGTACCATCTCTTGGTCCGACGCCATCTGAGTCGTCCGTCCGCGCGTGTATTGAATGAACGACATCCGTTCATCGTCCCCAAGCCTCCTAACCCGAGAACCATCCATCTTCTAGGCATAAGATCTCACTCGATACTTGACCAAATTTAACGTTCTTTTGCTCTATGGATTCGTCTCGAGAAGACGAACACATCCATACGGTTTATGTGGGATGAAATTTACTCAATAAAAATGGAGAGTGTTCAGAAGCTCGGGAAGAAGAGTGAGGCCATACCTTTGCTCAGAGAAGTGTGGCTTCGATATGAGGGTTGTTTCACCTTCGATTGGATCCCGACGAAGCTCCGGATGAAGTCTCCCGGTCGCAGTGAATTGCTCAGGTAGGATTTCGACCACGGCCGATCACAACGCTTGGAGGTCGGAGCAACCGGGTGGCTCTGGAGATGGGGCTTTCGGTGGGGAACTTCTCCTCTTGGTCCAGGTGAAGGTGTAGGACCGGTCGATTTGAGGATTAGCTCATCGTGGCAAAGTGTCCTGGTTTTTGGGCTAAAGTTTGAGCTCGAAATTGAACTCGATCTGGAGGGAATTGGGGTCGGAATTCGATGGGGATCAAATGCTCTATGCATGGGGAGTAGTCCGGAACAATTTTGGCGAGTTTCCTTAAGGTTTGTTTCAGCACCTCTCATGGCCGAGAGGGGTGGTGTTTAAATAGGAGAGGGTGGAGGGCCTCCCGGGAGAGTTAGGGCTTGTGATCGATCGCTCTTGGCAAGAGAAGAACATACTGCAATGGCCACTCTGGGGATGGGGCAGCTCGGCGGTGAGAATTCCAAAGTTGGCTCACATGTGAGCTCTCGGCCATGGTGTTTTCCGGCGACCTGGTGGCTGGCCGGCCAGGCATTGGTCACCATCTTGTTCAGGTGGGTCAGGGCTGGGGTTTGGTGCATTCAATTGAGGTTTGACATGTGTAAAGGCTTTGATCCAAAGTAGAAAGGGGAAGGGGTCATTTTGGCTTATTTTGGTCAACCCATGCAAATGGGTTGGGTGCACCTCCCCAAGACCTGGTTTTGGGCTGAGGAGGTCAGGTGGGTCAACCTCCCATGTGTGGTGGAGTTTCCATCAAGGATTAGGTGGCAAAGCATGGTTTAGAGTGTGACATGCTTAAGGTAAAAAAGGCTTAAGAAGGATTAGGAAAGGGGGCCCTCCTTTTTCCATTAATGGCTTGATCACATGTCAAACCTTCCATGGCTTCATGTGGCTTGTCCATGGCTTGCATGGCTTGTCTTTGGGCTTGGGGAAAAGCTTGGTCAATTTCATGAAAATGGATTTTAGGAATTTTTGGTAATTTGATGGAAATTTGTATGAAGCTTGATTTGGAATGGTTTAATTGATGATTTTGAAACTTAGGGGTGATTTTGATTAAATGGATGATGAGGGGAAGTGTCACGTGGGCTTTGGATGAATTTAGGCTTTTAAATTTGAAGGAAGTGGACTTTTAGGAAGGTTTAAGGGGATAAGCCTTTAGGTTTAAGAATGAATTTAAGGATGGGAATTTTGTAGAAGTTTAGGCCAAATAATTGTTGGGTTTGGTTTAGGGATGTGTCATGAGTGATTTGAAATGAATTTGAGGTGGTTTGGGTTTGAATTGAGTTGAATTTGGGTTGAATTGGTAAATGGGCCAATATAGATCAAATTGGGCCAAGTTGGGCCAATGTTGAGCTAGGGTTGAAATTGATGTAAAATTAATGTTGAGAAATGTTTATGGGAGTGTTTCAAAGAGGTTTTGACTTTGGTTGGGCTTTGATTTTGGGGTTTGGGCTTATTTGGGTTAGGTTTGGGTTTAGGTCAAAATTGGGCCTTTTGGTTTTGGGTTGAATTTAAGTGGGGTTTTGGTCTAAATTTTGGGCAAATTATGTTAGTGTTTTGCTTGTGGGGATGCTAAGGAATATTTAGAAAATATTTGGGGTTAATTGGAGTTGAATTGGGTGAGTTTGGGTTAGGTTTGGGTCATGGGTCCAAATTGGGCTTTAAGGCCAAAAGTGAAATTGGATCCAAATGTCAATCAAATTGGGCTTTGATTTGGTCTAGATTGGTGTTGGGAATGTTGAATTGAAGTTTAGAATTGAATTGGACCAAAATTTGGGTCAATTGGGTAGGTTTGGTTTGGCATTGGGTTCACTTAGGGTTAAAATGGATCAAATTGGGGGTTTTGACAAAAGTGGGGTAAATTGACAAAATTGGCCCATGGTGTAGTTGAACAAAATGAAATTGGGAATATTTGGGATTTTCTGGAATTTTCTGGGAATTTTCTGAATTTTTTGGATTTTTGGATCAAGTGGGGTATTTTGGGTATTTGGGGGGTATTGGGAGGTTTTTTTGGAATTTTTGATATTTTTGGCTATATATGATCAACTTGAGTGGAGAGAAATGTTTAGGATTGATTTTGGGGAATTTTGGGTGATCTGGAAATTTTTGAGAAATTTGGGTAGTTTCAAGGGTTTTAAGTAGGTTAAGCGGGTGTAGGGTCCCGGGGGTCAAAAATTAAAAATTTGGAAAATTGAAGATTGGGTAAATGTAAGTGGAATGAAATCATTTTGGTTGAGCCATGAAGCCACATCAAGCCCACATGAGCCATGAAGGGACTCATTTGAGGCATTCATTATGTTGTTCCTAACCCTCTTAGCCAAGGGCTTAGGGGTTAAGAACCATCCATATGAATCACCTACATGAGTCGGGAGGTCAAGTTAGGTATGGGTGTGGTTTCTTTAGGAGGTGTGTGAAAGTGTAGTGTATGAGTGTAGTGTGTGTGTAAGTCAGCCCCTTCACTGCACCGAGCCACCTGCAAGGCGATCCCAAGGCCAAAGAGTCCTATAGGAACTCATCCTTTAAACTTCCACATTTGATTTCAACCCTCTAGGTGATTAGGGGTCTATAGTCAAGTTTGTGGAGTTTGCGGGGAGTTAAGAAGTGGTTTGAATTTCTAAGTGGTGGGTCCCAATTCTAGTCCTCTAAGATAGTCAAAGGAAAAGCCTAAGGCTAGATCCTAAGTACTAAAAAGAAGAAGAGATGACCTCATCAAAAAATGAGGTCAACACTCCTTCAGTTATTTTATGAATGTTGAGTCTGTGGAAAGTTGTTATTTATTTAATTAATGGTTTCTTCTGCTGTGTAGGATAGGAGCAAAGGAAAATATGAGTTATTTGTTGTTTGACATTGCTTTTGTGAACAATCGAAATAATATTTACTTAAATTTAACATCGTCGTAGGTTACTAATTTATAAAAAGGAAATAATAATGATTGATATATTTATCAGTCTCCAATTGAGGAATTTTTTACTTTTCTTCAAGTTTTATTTTCTTGGGGGCTCGGAAACTACTCCTATAATATTTTTCCCACTCTATAGGGGTTTCAAATCTTCTTGAGATTATAGTTGATTATCCCTTAGCAAATTTTTTTTAGGTCATAACAAATTATGCAAAAACTAATTTCTCCAAGCAAATTTAAAAACTATATTATATTTTTATCAGGTGTTTACGTCTTAAATGAGTTAAGGCGAATTATTGAAGTACATAGCTTTTTTTTCCTTATGTGCATCAAATATTGTTTACACAATTGTAGTTGATAAACAATTTTGAGATCATTCCCGTTCCATGTCCTAGGGATTTTTTACCGAGAAGTGTGATTAGTTTATACACGCATGGGCAAACTTGCTCTTTGATTATGTATGGCTTCGTCCATAGAAAATCTAGTTTGTCAACTACATGGTTGTGAATTGCGATGTCAACCTTGTTTAAGGCTAGGTCATCTGCCTTGAATTGATGTTCTTTGGCCCACAAATTATGATATTTTAAGGTTCTCCTCTTGATTTATACTTATTATAAAATATATTGATTGTGAAACACTTCGAAGAGATCCAATGAGTTGTGAAGGCTCTCATCGCTGAGCTCTATCCATTCAGTTAATTCTTGATCCTCGAAGCTATAATCGGTTAGGACCCGCTGAGTATGTATGTCATATTCTACTACAAGTATTATTTCAATCTCGTGTAATAGGATGATAGGTGCGGAAGGTTTTGATCCTTTTATTTCAGGAGGGGGGAATAGCTTCTCATCATATTAGACCAGGTACATTAGACATATTAGTGGGCCTATTCTACTTTAGTTTATGTCTACATCAACATCTATGCAAAAGATTACGCATAGGTAATATTGCAACTGTGTTTTTCAATAGTATTGTTCTTGTTTTTCTTGTAGCTTTCGCTGTTTGTTGGAACTATGTGATACGGTTCAACAACTACCTCAATCGAATTATTTGGCCACACTAGTTATTATACATTGAAGAGTTGGTTCTGGCCCAACCGAAAATCTGAGGTCATCAGAACCTCGGTCTAAAATTCCAGATAAATTAGCTTTTTATGATTACATTGGTAATAATTCATTGAAAGAATGATTAATCAAAGAAGGATCAATGGATAACGGAGATGAAATAGCTGATGGGCGGTTAGGGCACCCCATTTATAGAGATAAAGAAGGGTATGAACTCGTTGTACGCCATTTGTCTACTTTTTTTGAAACATTTCCAATAGTTTTGGTAGATGTTGATGGAATTGTGAGGGTTGATGTAGAATATGAAATTTCATCAATCGAATAATTTTTTCGAGAAATACAAAACATATAAGTTGTACGAGTAAGGAGATCTATTCATTGATAAGAAAAATAAAAAACGTGAATGATGATTAGATTGATGATAAAATAGAATTCCGAGTCGCGAACAGTGATTTGATTGATGATGAAGAAAGATAATTCCTGGTTTAGTTCTCCACCTTAACGACATAAAACAAATATTGATCAAATTCTATTGAGTCTAACTCATAGTGATCATTTATCAGAGACTAATTATTGTTATCGAATGATTGAACAAACGAGATCAACTTCCTTCATAAACTTAATTAACATTTATCAAAATCATCTAATGAATTATGAGTTCAATAGATCCTGTCTATCAGAAAGACGAATAATCTTTGCCTATTATCATACAATCACTTATTCACAAACCTTGTGTGGGGCTAATATTTTTTATTCCTCGTCTCCTCATAGAAAATTCTTTTTTCTTTGCTTAGCTTTATCCCCTTCAACATGTATTTTAGTGATAGGATCTATATGATTTGAATGATTCTGTTTGGTCAAGTATCTAGTGAAAAACTCTTGTTTTCCTTTCATTACATCATTTCTAAACAAGTTTCCAGATGACAAAGCTAACGGTTATCCTACTGATGATATTGATATTGATGATAGTAGACATATTTAGGATAATAATGATGACATTGATATTGATATGAAGCTACTAATTATGAGGAATGTGTTAATTATGTATATGACGACGAAAATAGATTGATTTAATATAACCTTTCCATTCAAATTAGCAAATGCAATGTCTCATTGCATAATATGGATTTCAAACATTCTTGATCTGCAAGTGAATGAGTCAAATTATTTATCCCTCGATCTATTAGAGAACTATCTCTCCAAGGATTGTGAAAGATGTTCCATTGGAAAGATTATTGTTATTGCTTCGACTCATATTCCCCAAAAAGTGGATTCCTCTTTAATAGCTTCAAATAATTAAATGCATGCATTAAGATACAAAGGCTTCATCTTCCACAACAAAGAAATTATTATTTTTTCATTCTTTCATATATTAAAGGATTTCACTTAGAAAAGAAGATTTTCCATACTAACGAATTTAGGTTCATAACAATGGGTTCCAATGTGTGAGATCTTGTAGCATCTATCAATGAAGTCGTATCAATTAGTATTACACAAAAAAAATCCATTACAGAAACAAAATGCAATTATATCGACTCTTCATAGAAAAAAACTTAAGATTTTTTATCCCATATATGATCGGTACAAAATCATAGGATCTTTTCCTATCAGATTGGAAGGGATATTACATAAAATGTACTTCTAAGTAATTGCCTCATACATCATATATATAATATATATATATATATATATATATATATATATATATATATATATATATATATATATATATATATCTGTATGAAGAAGAAACGATGTAAGGGAGGGGATTCTTAATTGTACAAATGGCACTTTGAACTGGGGACAAGCATGAAGAAATTAACAATAATTGTTTATCTTTTGAATTGTTATGTCGATCGGTCGCTCAAGATCTTTGGTCTTCATCCAAACACGATGAAAGAAATAGGATCACTTTTTATGGATTCATTTAGAACGATTATGGTATAGTTCATGACCTATTACTATTATTACTATTAGAATTTGAAGGCGCTCTGGCTCTGGCGGGATCCGCACAGACATAAACATTTTGCAGTCAGTTTGAAGCGAGTGACATTACTTATTTGGTTCGAACCGATGAATCTGTTAAATATGATGCAAATGGATCTTGTTCTGTTTAGATCAGAGATTTCTATATGAAAAAAAATGAATCGAAATTTAAAGAAGAGAAAGGGGCCCTCGATTTGCAACAGATAGAGGAGGAATTATTCAATAATGTAGTTTGGGCTCATAGAATATAGAGATTGGATTGTATCGAAAGGGTCACTAAATTCAGATTTCCCTATTAAACTACGTCATTGCGAAGCAAATTGATCAATTATCATAAAAAGGACGAGCTTCGAGAGAATGGTTCAGATTTCTTGCAAAGTGGAACCATGTTGTACCATATATGGGATAGTTCTTCCAAAGAATAAGGCTTTTTTCGAACAAGCCAATTCATTTGGAGCATGCGGATCCATCATTTTCCCTATTCAAAGATCAGCCATCTGTCTCTGTGTTGTCACATCGAGATTTCTTTGCAGATGAAGATATGTCAAAGGGGTTTATTGCCACCCAAACAAATTATCCTACACCTATATATAAATGTTGGTTCATCAAGAACATGCAAGAACAGTAGTATGAATTGTTGATTCATCGTCAAAGATGAATTAAAACCAATATTTCATTATCTAATGGATTTTTCCATTCTAATACAATGCTATTGCATCAAATGACAGTTATTTTTGAGAAAGAGATGGCTTTTCCCATATAAAATGAAACATTTGATTCATGTAACGGGAGAAAGATTCTCTATTCCTTAGCCTTAAAGATACATGCCTATGAAAGCAGGATTAAGTGGAACAAAATTACTAGATGCTAGAGTCGTGGAAACACTTTGTGTGGATGTTATGAACTGTTAAACAAGAATTCTTGAACAATAAAAGAGCCTATTACTCGTTACAATAAGTTATTTCTATTAAAGAAACCATGTTAATATGTTGGAAAATATGCATGTTTGCAGTAATGATTGTTGCTACATGCTCCAATAATGAATCATTGGTTTCATTGAATAACTAAAGAAGATAGATATACCTTTCTCTTAGTCTCAGTCGATGGATCTCCTTAATTGGAATATCTCTCGTATGGATAATACACATTCTAGTTCACTGAGCCTAATTCTAAATTCTTTGTTTCGAAAAAACTCTCATAATTTCTTCCCCTTATAAAAAACTGATCATAATTCTTAACAATGCATCAAAGATGCAGTCATTGATTCTCCTGCTAGGCCACAATTACTGCGACCAAATATATTAATGACAAGGAACATCTTTTTGCTTTGCTACTTATACATGTACTTGCTCTGTTATTTTGCCCAAGCTTGATCGATGAATAGTTACAAGGAGTCAAACACAAATATGTTATTCCTAGCCCAGTTTTTGAATATATTACTATATGTCAAAAGCAAAGCTGATAAATTAAAAAAGTCAATTCAAGGTCCGTTTGGAGCAGCTTGTAAGTGCGGCGAAGTTTTTTAAAAAGCCGCCTAATCTTTTAGTTCGCGCGTTTTTTGAAAACGCCATCTACCGTCTAATGGATTTTTTACACTACAAGCAGGTCGCGGGTCGAACCCCATGGTCGATCTGCGGGTCGTGTTTCAGGATAAGCTGCTTATCCTGAAATGCACAAGCTGCCAAAACAGTCCCTCATTCTATTTCGACAAAGGATTATACCCAAGTTCAATAACTTTGTGGTCGCTATCCCGATCATGATTTTACTACCCCTAAAGGGAAATGCCCTTCCTTTCTTGGTTGTGTGTGGGCGATGAGGGATTTGAACCTCCGACACCGCAATTCGTAACCACTTGCTCTAATCCTCTAAGCTATAATGCCTATCCCGTCTTCACTAGATCTGTTCCTGGGAGTACCTTCAAAAAATAACATTCCTCTCCTCAATCATTTCGTTTTGAGAATATGTGAAAGCTCCTTTCTCTCTAGAATAACAATGTGTTCCCAGGCGTAAAGAGGGAGAGAATGGATGTTATTAAATAAGATGACCTTTGCATTTTTTATTTTGATCTTTTAAAATATGAAAAAGTCAAATAAGACGTGCTGAGCTTTTCATCATTATGGCGTCAAGCTCTTTTTCCACAAGCCCCCTCAACAGTATCGTCACCACAGTAGAGTTTAACCACCAAGTTCAGGATGGATTAGTGTGTTTCCTCTGTGCCTAGGACACCAAAATATCAAACCATTAACAAAGATAGACATGAGAGAAATATGGTTTAGTGATTGTGAGGCCTTTATTCTTAACTAGAAGAGATGCTAAAGCCCTTTGCGCTCCCTCTCTATCATATAGAAAGGTGGAGCTTTTGGGTTTCTCATGACAATCAGTTGAACAATGAAAATAGAGGGTGAGTGCCTGATTGAATTGATGTTTGGCCTGGCCAAAATATTGAAGTTTGCCAGCTACGAAGCCAAGATTTCCTAGCTAAACACAAATTAAAGAACGAAAGATTACGACGCCAATATTGCCTGACATCACCTAAATATTGAAGACTGCTGGTACTAAGATTGCCTGACTGAACACAAATCAAAGAAAAGCAGACCACAACGCTCTTGACTAAATATTAAAGGTTGTCAGTTGAGGTGCCAAGATCGCCCTGATGAACACAAATCAAAGAATGGCAGACCACGACGCCATAATTCCCCTAGCCTCGCCTAAATATTGAAGACTGTGAGTCGTGGCACCAAGATCACCCGACTGAGATAAAATCAAAGAAATAAGACTGTGTCACTAAGATCGTCATTTCTCACCTTAGTAATGAAGAAAAATCACCATGACATCAAAATCGTCCAATCGAGCGCAGGTAACAAACCGATGAACTACAACAAACATGATAACCTGGTCCAACCAAACTTCAGAAACCGCAATCTGTAGTCATGATCGACTGTCCGAGAGCATGGTTATAGATAACTATGTGTGACATTAAACTCATGAGATATATGAAACTTTCATTCACATATCGATGAGCCCTTGAAGTCAAAGAAATATAACCCATAAAATTGAAAGAAATAAAAAAAGAGATAATAAACAAGGGAATTTTATATTTATTTCTTTAAAATATATATTACATGATTCTCCCTCGAGTACATGATTGACTGCAGGCCTATCAAGGTTGAGCGGTGCGAAATTTTTTCAAAACAAATGAAGTTTTTACAAAAACACTGAACAACTGCCGATACACCACCGCTGTCGACTCTATCTATCCTAAGTTTTTCTGCCTCATCATCTTTGTCGGAATTGACAAAGAGGGAAGAAAATTTATCCATAAAACCTCAATATTGATCCACCAGTTTGGCTTTTATAAAGCGCTCGACGGCGATGGCAAAGCTGACCTGGATCTGCTACGAGAGCGCTACTACATGATCCTCAATTGAGATTAGCTTGAACATCTAGGACTCCAATTCTTTATTTTTGGAGGTCAGGGCAGCAACAATTTGTTCATACTCCTCAGTCCTAGATTCCCACGCTCGTGTCAAAACTTTTATCGTCTTATGCAAGAACATGAGCTCTAGTTCCATCTTTCTCTTACCTCTGATATCTCGACCACTGATCACTGAAAATTTTATTAAGAAATTCATACCTTTTTTGATGAAATTGCACTTTAAAGAAATGTATTTTCTTTATTTTGTTGCAGAAATGTAGAATTTAGGTGATAAAAGCAAAAATCATAAAAATGAGCGGATTTGGAGCAAAAAGAAAGAAAATAATGCAATTTGTGCTGAGTCGCCGACGGCGAGATCGAGCCCGTCGACGGCGAGGGTACGAGGAAGAAATTCTGAAGGATTTATAACTGTCTTGCTGACAGCGAGACCGAGCCCGCCGACAGCGAGATAGCGCGATTCGAAGACCTTCTAGAAGCCTCGCCGATAGCGAGGTAGTTCGTCGCCGACGGCGAGGTAGTTCAAATGACGCAGATACATTGAACCTGGACACTTTTTGAAGGGATGCTTACACACCTCTTGGTCCTTTGCTCACCTCTATATATAGAAGCCAAAATTCAGCTTCTAAGTGTGTTATAAGTGTGTGTCATTTGTGTGTATCTCTGGAGTCTTAAGTGAGTTTATTTAGAGAGTCTTAGTGAATCTTTAGCGAGTCTTGCTGTACTGGAAGGAAGAGTCAAAGGAACTGCGAGGAGTCTGCTTGGGGATAAATCAAGATAAGTATTTATATTTATTGTTTTTAACTTTAAATAAAATTCATTCTTAGTTTAGTTCTCATGCATTCTGAGTAGTTAATTTAGTCTTTCTCTCTGTTTATGAAATTAAGTGACTAGATGAACTAAAAATAGAAGTACTTTTAAATATTAATAAATTGTGATAATTTTTACTTAAAACTTAATTTACTTTCAACCGACCATTTGATTTGTTAAAATGTGTTGATTATCAACTATAGTAAAAATTACATCCGATATTCGGGGAATTCAAAAGCCTTGGAAGGAGGGTGCAAATAAATAGGAAATAATATCACTTGGGCGTAGAATAGAGCATTTTAGTGTGACGGACTAAAATATTCAATTCGGTCCTATTGTTTGAGAGCTGAAGTGTAGATGTTAGCCCTCGGGCGAGGGGAACGTGAGAGCTACGAAGTGGCGATCGGTATCCTCCCGAACCTAGCCGCAGATTCGATAATCAAACATAGGATTAGTCAATATTCTTTACACTCGGACCAAAGGGTAAAGAATAGGAATGCTTCTATTTGTCACAATACCTTAAAATTATCTATTTAAATTCATCAATCACTTAAATTTCTAAACAAGGGGAAAGATACTTTTTCCGAATAGTTAAGACTTATTTAGCAATTAGTTTAATTTCCCGCACTTTCAATACGTATTAATTTTCTACTTAGTTAAGTTACCTAATTAAAATACTTAGTTTACTTTATTGCGCTTAAATTTAGAATTCCAAATTTTCGTATACTATTTTAAAATTATTATTATTATTATTTTAAAATTAGTTGTTATTTAATTTTCTATTTCCTGTGGGATCGATAACTGGGACTCCATTAGAGCCTCGTATTACTTGATACGATACGTATACTTGCGTAGCATCCACAACATAAACAATTACAATTCTATACATATAATATAGCGAGGTCAAGTTTTTTGCGTCGTTGCAATTAAATTAAAAATATCATAATATAAAATTGTGGGTCAACCACCATACGAATGATAACCTTCCTCTTCTTTTCCTTGAGAATCGAAGCCTTTGCTCAGTAGTATGACACAAAAAGTTCCAAGACACTGCACTGGTAAAAAATGTCACACAGGTGGTTGTAAGTCACGCCCTAAAGAGTTCAGGTAGTCCGATAACTTCATCTCTGATAGGTAGCTAGAGAGGTCAGTAAACTCCCTAGGAGGAAGTCTAGTCAACTAATCTCTCTGGGTGTCCACCATCATAAACCTTCCTCCATAGCTGCCAAAGTTGTTGCTCGCGTTGTCCATCCCTACGATCCACCCAAGGAGAAACTTTTGTCTTTTAACAAAGGAGGGGTGGCATTGATTTCACTTTGGTGGGCCTCTTCCCCTTTAGGGTCCCGATCGGCCCCCTCTCTGAGTCCAACCTCAAAATCCACTTTGCCTTAAGGGGCCAGAATGACCAACAGGGGAGACACAAGTTACGAAGTAACCCTTTCCCATGGTTCGATTTTGGCGAAACCTATACTCACCCTTTCTTGGTTGTTTGGGTCGAGGATCCTCTTCTTTAGAGCTTGACTTCTGAGACCTCAATGTTTCAGATGAAGTCTCCCAGAATGCACTTGAGCTCCTTGCACGTGCTTCAACGAGTTAGAAGAAAATATAACAAAAAGGAGAATAAGAGAAGAAAGAGAGGAATGCGAGTAATGGATATTATTTTGCTAATCAACGTCTTACCTTCTTAAAGGCTTATTCAACTATGCAGTTGGTTCCTTCCCCTCTAGAAGCTTCTTCGCCCTTAGTCTTTTCTCCATGTCTGTCGACGCAATCGCTTTAATCATTTTCCTCTTTCTTTCAATTGATTCTTCCAATAGACTTTTGATCATGTCCCTAGAAATCCTAGGCCACAAGACACTTTCGAAAATGTCAACGTCCCAGACTGCGAACTGAAATACATAGAGATTGCTCCTCTCAATCATATTGGAATAGACGCGAGTGAGTTCTGGTAGCATCTTCGACCTTACCACATCTTTAGTGATGGGCCATACAAAAATCCCCAACCTCAATGATGTGTGGCAATCATGAACATGGTCAACCAATCCTTTATTTTGTTCTCGACTCCTATCACCCAGAGTTTAGGACTAGAGGAAAATACCACATAACCATCTCAATTAACCTTGAAACCAAAAAAATACAAGGATAATTCTATTTACCACATAATCTCCACCTATTGGAGGTAAATGACAAAGGACATTATTATGACAATTGAATTTGGCGTGATCTATGCGGGTATGATACCACGGCTGTTAAGGACATACCTCATTTCACTACAGAATGACAACTTCAGTCCATATCTGAACTGGTTGACATACCTGACCAAGCCATCACCATAATTCCCCCCAATTCATCCCCTCCCTAGACGCTCGGATCTGTACATCCAGCCAAAAGGTAACAAGACTTAAACAGTGTCGACGCTTGCCTCTTTGAAATGGTTAATGACACTTATGGCGAGTTTACACCGAAATGCTTTAAGGAAACTTGGGAGCCATGTTGCAAATAGAAAGAAAAGGAGAAGAAGATCACACAAAAGAATAAGGAGGAAGTGTGAAGATTCAAAGGTTCGCGTCACAAGACTTATAACATACAGTAGGAGTCGCCACAAGGGCAACATAGTATTTTCGCTGCTTCAAAGCTCAGGAAAAGAATAAATCAAATAAACATACCAAAAAAAAGGAATATATGTATATACATAAGAATGATAATAATATTAATATAAAAATACATGTGAAAGTAGCAAAACATATATATTAATTAACAAAATAAATTATATTTACATACGTTTCACCCACTTACAATTATTCATCAAGAAAGAGAAAACCACATAAAATTACCGGGCATTGCCTTAGCTGGTACGTACCTCAGTTAAGATAGCCACCTGAACATTAATTTCCCCCTATCCTAACTTTATATTCTCTGTTCATTTAAGCGTACAATCGGGAGACCGAAACATACTCCCGGACCACATCTAACTCCTCTGCTAACCGCACTAGCCGTGCAACATGAGGCATGCCGCCATCCTGTGGCAATGAAGTCTGAGTTGAACCAGACGGCCTACGAACATGGTCGCTCATGTCAGACTCGTCAATTCATCACCATGTGGGCCTCCGGAGAGCATATGATCCTTGAAGGATTTGGAATCCGCCACAACACCAACTTCAGGAGCCCCTAGCTTAACAGAAGGTGAGTCTTGGTACCCTTGCCAAAGATGGTTCCATCGTCCGGTCAAAGTCAGAGGTCATGAAGGAGACCGTTTCTCCTCCTATCTCTTTTCTCGCTGGTGGAGGTCGATTAGTGAGCTGAGAAGCACTATCCACTTAAGGATCGACAACAACTCACCACTCATCCTTCACATGTATTTTCAGAGCTAAAGTCAGAAGCAGGTTTCTATCACTCTTTCTTCATTAGCTTTGAAAAGATCAGAGGAGGAGCGGTTTTGTTCGCCTAACCGTCTTCCAATTGGTTTCTTATTGTCACACGACACTTCTTCATTGGGAGCCACCCTCTGCCATCAAAGAACCTTCCGTGGAGCAGCCATTATTTGAATCATAGGATCCTTCCTCAAACACAGGATCATGTAACCTCATCTCAAACACAATGCGTTTTCCAGGCTTTTCGATCTTAAAGCTGACCTGGAACACTAAAGCTCGAGCCTCCTTACCAACAAGTTGTTGAAACTTTCCACCGTCCATACTTAACACCATTGAGGAGACATAAGATGAATATGAAAGAACACGTGTAAGGTAAGTTACTGCATAACTTTTATAAACATTTGCTGGCATGAAAATCAAGAACTAATTAATACTTGCACATTAAATAATAATCAATACCACACCTTTGTTTAAAATATCAAGATTACCTTGTCATTATCGCAGCTGTCGCCATCAAAGAACAAGAGAATCGTAGAACTTTAATATGCACATTGAAAATATGTCAGTATGAATTGCAAAGACATCGCACAAAGGGCGAAAGAAGTGACATGGCCCCGTGGGGCCTACCAAGGAAGTCCCAAAACCACACGCTTAAGCGACCAACTCACGTGTACTAGGAAGACAAAACGCCTCCGACAGATAATGAGCAGTTCATCCTGAAAAATCCATCGGATCACATCCATTTGGATGAACCTGTTGCCCTCCAATCTGAATAGACAAAAAAAAAGCATGTCATTCGTTTTCAGAGCGGCTGACATGGATCCCCAACAAGTAGTCGCTCGCCTTTTAGCTGGCGCGACCCAACGACCATTTGACCATATCCTTGGGCCCCATGATCATATTTCTGCACAACTGAAATACTCCCATCGTACTAAAGTATTCTAGATGTAAAACATATGTAATTGTACCTTGACCAATTCTTATAATTAAGTGATTCATTTCATGAATAAATATTTTTCAAATTTATTTTTCATTACTCTTGTATTGCTATCCTACCCTCTCTCCAGTCCCTCAGCCCTCTATTCTTAAACCAGTCACCCGGATATTTCTTTTAAGCCAACAGATTTTATAATTTAAAATTTATGTCCCATGATGAAAAGTTTGTTAGCTGTTGCCAAAATCAGTCGTGTGGGCCAGCGCAAGAGGAAAATAATACGGCGGGTGAGGCGCCACCGGAAGCCAATCTTGTAAAATCTGTTGGGTGGGACCCAACATTGGGTACGGACGACAAGTTTGGTCGGGACCATTTCAACCTACCCGACCCGCCCATCGGCCCATCCCATTCCTCGTCCGCAACGTTAGTTTCGAAAGAGACATGTTGTAAATAGAATAATTAAATAGAAGCCGAGGAGGGGAGAAGGGCCTGAACGAGAATCTTCACCGTCCATTTAGCTGCACCGTGTCTCCTTCTTCTTCCCGCCCCATCGTCTCTTCTTACAGACAAGGAACAAGGAACAAGGAACAGAGAATTAAGGATGGAGGGAGGCGGAGATCGGGAGTTATTAGTGAGCGCCGGAAAGGATTTGGAGGAAGAAGAGGAGGAGGAAAGTTTTTTTTTGAGTGGAGGCGACGAGTTGCCGAGCAGCTTCGTGCTGGGACCGGGTTTCGGCTTTGTGGTAACCGATGCGTTTGAGCCTGACCATCCCATCATATACGTGAACCGCTGGTTCGAGGAAATCACAGGATATTGCGCCGAGGAGGTGCTTGGTAGAAATTGGTGAGTTCCATCACCTTTTCTGGTTTGGTTCAGATACCGGGCTTTTGTTTCGCTGTTTTGGTCGGAAAGTTTAGTTGCGTCCTTTATCGTATTCCGGATGTTCACATTTGAAACCCCTTCTTTCTAGTTTGAACGGTACCGACTGGGGTTCGTACAGATTTGGCTGCATTTAGTTCATTTGATCGTATTGTTTGAGTTATTGAGTGTATTGTTAGGATAGCGAAGGATTTGAGCTCTAGAATTTTTTGTCGACTTAATGAATTTGGTTTTCCCGATAAGCTGCATTAGATGCTTGTTGCTGAGCTTGTCGTGACAAGGACATAGAAAGTGCAACCAATCCGAAACATCATGGGATTGTGCACTATTTAAGCTCGATGATTGAGTTTATAAGCACTGGTTGCATGTCTTGTTTCTCAATCTCACTGTTCCAACCGGTATTTCCCTATTCCGTAAATATTTTTCGGCCATAATTATAATCATCATCATTGACCTGATCTCCATTATTTGCTGCTGCCTTTATGAATCATAATTTTTTTTAACTAGTCCAGAAGCACCTTGATTAACTTCTGGGTCGTGCAGTCATTCGATAATCTGATGACGTTTCTGCATGCCGACTGCTGAGAGATAGATACAGAGAGTTTTCTAAACTTTCAGGTTAGCTTTTCTTTTCTTTCTAGTGTCGGTGGTGCTGTCATCGAAGAAGTGTTCGGATTTGAGATTTTTTTTTTGTCGTATGGACAAGGTAGGCTTGGCAGTTCATACTTAGGAATACTCTGCTTAATTGGAGAGAATATTTGGTAGACCAAGCAGATATTTTCTTACAAACTTATTTTGAGCCGGTCATAAGAAGAAAATTTTTTAAAAAATTCCCTTTGATGCATTTGGAGGATAGATGTTGACTCAAGTTGGTTTAGGAAATTTGGAAGGCTAAGCATGGACTTTTCACAAACTTGTTGAGCTGGTCGCTTGAAAAAAAGCTGTTTTTGTTTCTTTTGTAGATATATTTGGATGATGCCGTGGATAAGAGTTGGTTTAGAAGAGAGAGATGATCCTAATTGGTTCCCTTTTTTATTTAGTTGACTATCTATGCATGACAATTATTACATATGGTTAACATTATGTTTCATCTTTATTCCATGATAACGGTGGAAAGGAAATTGTATTTGATTAGGCTCTGTATGTCAGCCTAAAATGTGAATGAGATCGATTGCCTTTTCTAATGTTTGATCAGTTTCTAAGAGATTATTACTTGCACTAAGAAAGTGAGTGGGTAAAAAAGAAAGACATTCTTCCTTCTCTTTCATCCAATTTGTATTTGTTCATCTTCACCTTTAACATAAACTCCTTCCCTTTTCTTCTTTCTCCTCCTTTATTTGTATCTTTCTTCAAGCTTTCCTTCTCTTCTTCTTGAAACAAATATAGTGTTAGGTATAGCTTATATCTAGGGAGTTGGAGTTTATTGGTGAAGAGGTGTGACTCCCGGTGAAAATGAGTGTCTCTTGAAAGTTAGTGGGTTGGGGGGAGCGAGGGCGTGTTTGTAATTTATTCGTGGGTTTTTTCTATAAATAGATGTGTAAACCTATGAGTATGTAACTCTTCTGAAATAGTGCATTCGTCGGCTCGCTCCCGAGGACGTAGGCAATTCTTTGCCGAACCTCGTTAAATCTCTGTGTTCTTCTTCTGGATTTGTGTCGATTCCTGTTTCTTCGTTCCGATTTTTCATAACAATTGGTATCAGAGCCTCGTTCGAGGCAACATGAGATCGACTGGGAGATCGAAGAAGAAAGAGCAAGAGCAGGCGTTCGGTTTCGCGGCGAGAAGAAGCAGGCGCGGGAGTTCGCAGAGGAGGTCGAAGCAGTTCGCGACAGAGGCGAGCCGAGCGCGATAGGAAAGTTCACGCGATGGTGCTCGGCTCTCCTGCGAACAGGCGCAGTTGGCGGAAGCCTGGGAGATCGCGAAGGGAGTCCGACCTGGGGGTTCCAAGCATCGCGACGCAAAACAAGTTCGCGCAGTTCGATTCCAAGCGCTCCTTGAACACGACTGCGGTAGAGGAGTCTGCGGCAGTTTGGAGTGTTCGGCAGAAGTAGCGAGGAGGAGGCTTGGGCGGCGGCAGGCGGCTCCGCGCATAGAAGACGGCGCCGGTTGGGTCTGCAACAGCGGTTCGTTGCAGGTAACGGGAAGCGTCGGACGGTTGCCACGAAGGATCGCGACAGTCCGGCTCCAGGCAGAGGCGGTTCCAGGAGCAGATCGATCGCGCGATCAGGGAGATCAGCGACAGTTCGCGGTCGCGATCCGGGCGGGAACAGTTCCTGCGGGTTGCAGCAGTTCCAGGCAGTTTTTTGGGAGAGGCGTGAGGCAGAGACAGTCGTGCAGCGGAAAGAAGGAAGCTTCCATTTCTACTAGAGGAATATTCCCTGCGGAGAGGAATTTGCTGGGAAGGAAACAGTTGCGGGATTAAGGAGGTTTAATTGCTGGGAAGTAATAACCAAGGGATTAAGGAGATTTAATTGCTAGTAATTAACATCAATTAAACGGGAGGAAATTTAATTCCTGAGGGCAGAGAAGAATTAATCCTGCAGAGATTATTTGAGGAATCTCTGATTTCTACCAGAAGAATATTCCTCGGAGAAATTTTGGTGCTGCCGTTGAATAAACTGTGCGGTGCGGAGGGAATCTTTAAATTCCCATAGAGGAGTTCGGCCGGTTCAATAATCCGCGGGAAACAGATGCTGTCCACCGCGAATAGGAGTCTCGTTTTGTGAGAAATTGAGGTGTTCAACCAGTTAAATTCACCTGTTCGTCGCAGGAGATTTTACGACAGGTGGAGTTCGGCAGGGTGCAGGTGGCGAGCAGACACGATTATTTCGTGAGAAGGAGTTTCGTGAAGATTTTCCTCGAACAGGTGCGAAGAGATTCGTGGCTTGCGGAAACAACAATTGGCCGAGGTACTGGTATGAACAGAAAGATGCTTCGTGTGGAAAATTTGATTCACGAATCACGGGAGAATCGCGGGATAGTTGCTGCATTTGACAAGAAAAATTTCAGGTTTCTTTGAATTTATTTGCGGAGTATTTTCTTTTGTTTTTCGAAGCAAGACAGGAAATACGGTGCAGGATTAAATTCAGATGGCAATGTCTGGTGCAAAATTCGAGATAGTGAAGTTCGGTGGAACCGAAAACTTCGGATTGTGGCAAACAAAGGTGAAAGATTTGTTGGCACCACAAGGAATTTTGAAGGCATTGCGGGCTTCAAAATCTAATGGTACTATCTATCAACTGTTGGGGAGTACAGTTGTAGGTGAAGTACACTCTGTCGGATCATATGATGGAAATGCAGCAAGAACTTTAACCAAGTCAGGTTAGATGATTTGGTTGCCCAACCCACTTTGGTGTAAGAAACTTCATGATCTATTTCTCCTAAAGGGCTAAATATTCGCAAGGTGGAGATTTTCTCCTAAGGGGCTGGATATTCACAAAGGTGGAGATTGTTAGATGTATTTTCTCTGAGAGCTGAATATTTCTTAGGTGGAGATTTGTTTGGTAGGCACATATACCGGTGAAGCATTTCTCCTAAGGTCTTGGATATTCGCGAGGTGGAGAATTGTTAGGTATGTCTCATATCTAGGGAGTTGGAGTTTCTTGGTGAAGAGGTGTGACTCCTGGTGAAAAGGAGTGTCTCTTGAAAGTTAGTGGGTTGGGGGAGCGAGGGCGTGTTTGTAATTTATTCGTGGGTTTTTTCTATAAATAGATGTGTAAACCTATGAGTATGTAACTCCTCTGAAATAGTGCATTTGCCGGCTCGCTCCCGAGGACGTAGGCAATTCTTTGCCGAATCTCGTTAAATCTCTGTGTTTTTCTTCTGGTTTTGTGTCGATTCCTGTTTCTTCGTTCCGATTTTTCATAACATATAGAAGAACAAAAAGATGCATTTCAAAATAAGCTTATGGGTATTAGGACTTGCAAAATACAACTGAAATTTTCTTAGCAGAGGGAGGAACAAATTCATAAATCTCGTTGGCATTTTGGGGGTTAGAAATTTGTGAAGATATATAAGATGGTGAACATTTAGGGAAGCAATAACATGAGCAACACTTGTAGCCCCTCTTGAGAAGTGTAAGCTTCAAATTGTGGAACTTTGTTCCTATATTTTCATAGCTTTGATTCTTATATTAATCTGAAGATGTTTTAAATGCTAAACAATCATTGAGGTAAAAAGTAAGAATAATGCAAGTGCATGAAAATAAAAAATGCACACACTACAAGAATTTGCCCAATTAGCGTCAGACATTTCCGACGCTAATTGGGTCTTTTTCTGACGTTAATCTCTATTAGCGTCAGATTAGCGCCGAAAAAAAATTGACGTTAAAATGGGTGTCGCTAATTGATTTTGCGTAGACATTTGCGTCGGATTTTTATTAGCGTCACAAAAAAACCGTCACTAAAAAATTACATCACAAATGCCAGCAACGTTTGCTTAACGAAGCATTAGCGTCAACATAGGCTGAGGCTAATTAGTGTCAGCCATGTTTGACGCTAATTAGTGTCGACCATGTTGGAAGCTAATTAGCGTCAGACATGTCCGACGCTATTTAGCGTCATCTGGTTCGATGCTCCTGCGTCACTTTAGCGGCAGTTTGTATCGATCAGCTGATTGTAGGTTTTTTCGACGCTCATCTGATGCAAACCTATAAAAAAAAAACAAACAACAAAACAATCAAATTTTTACATGCCTGTAGATAGCAACCACAAGCAAACATAATAGGACAAAAAATTTTCAACATATTTACATAATGATACCAAATTGGATTAAATACAAATAGATTAAACTATTCAAAGTTCACAACACAAGAGAATCAAAGTTTGATTAAGTATAAAAGAAAAAAAGTACAATCAACCTCTATGTCGGGGGAACAAATCAAATACAAATTAAAACTTCTAATCTTCCTCTCCAACATCATCCTGCCGTTTCTCCTCCTCAATTGCACTCATTTTGCCGCTTACCCTGACGATCAAGATTCTCTGGCAGGCGTACAATTTGTTTGTCTTTGCGCATCTGTTGAAGCTCTTCATTCATCATCATCACACACCTGACAAGCTCCTCATGCCGAGCCTGTAATGAGATGCTGAGGACACTCATCGATGCACAGGAGCACTCGATCTCAAATGCTATCCCTTTTTATCCGTGGCCATACGCTCTCTCATTCTTCTTCCCGCTGCTTGCGACAACTCAAAATCGGACAGTGGTAGACTGATTATCACTACTGCTGACGAACAATAATGTCTGACTGACCATTTCCTCTGTTTCTCCAGGAGCTGCTCGTACCCCCCCGCATGATAAAATTCAAATATTAATTTGCATGATGTAGAATGTCAACGCGAAACATGACGTAACCATTTATGAAGGGCATAAAATAAACATCTAAGTAGAAATTTCATTTTTTATTCTGTTTCATTCGATAATCTAGATGTTGAAGAATTTTAAAAGTTCTTCAACCTCATTATTATTTTTCGTCCATATGGACTTTTTCATGACGCCCTATCGTATTCTCTAAGGGTAACTCCTCATTGAATGACATATGAAAATCAGACATTATTGGCTCTTGGTGAATATGTTCTATAAAATTTTGTATTTAACAAAATTTTGTGGTCTATTCTTCAGTACAACAGCTCAATTAAGTTTTACCGCTTGCTCGACCAGGATATCAAATATAATAAATCAGACTAGCCTAATGTTCGAGAATAAATGAGTCATACTTTGCATATCTTTTGTTCATTTTAAATTCATTAGTATCATACAGGTCTAGTGTCTGTGTTCCTCGATCGGGAACAAGATCTAACCACTTATAGCTGAACATGTAGACATTGCTTTCAACATAGCCCGGATGTTGGAATTGAACTATTTCATTTTGTATGTTGTAATATCTGATCTTGTTATCTGTATGTTTTTGCTTAACACAGACACCACAATTATAAGTATGCTTTTCTTCACTCCAGGTGCTAGTGTGAAATTTGTAATCATTCTCTTCAAATATGCAACAAGATCTAAGAAGTCATGGTCTGTGATTACATTGCTTCTATCATGAACCTAATAGAAATTGAAAGGCATAATTATTTTAGTTTATAGAGTAAAACTACAAAACACACCGGTGAATTAAAAATTTGAAGATCGTACATGTAATATGAACTATTTTGGAAATTATTCTTCGATTTTCTTGCTTCAAAGACATTCATCCTTTATGTTCAGGCTCTCGGTAAATAACCTGTGGACATCAATGTGATTTGTATGTCCGAGTTAATTGGTATAACATACATAGCATAAATTTCTTATGTATTTACATATCTCACACTTAAATTTTCATATACTTACATAGAACAAATTTCTTATGCATTTACATATCTCACAACTAAATTTTTAATATGAACTATTTTGGAAATAATTCTTCGATTTTCTTGCTTCAAAGACAGTCATCCTTTATGTTCAGGCTCTCGGTAAATAACTTGTGGACATCAATGTGATTTGTATGTCCGAGTTAATTGGTATAACATACATAGCATAAATTTCTTTTGTATTTACATATCTCACACTTAAATTTTCACATACATACGCAGAACAAATTTCTTATGCATTTACATATCTCACAACTATATTTTTATATTTACATACATACAATGTAAATTTCTTATGTATTCTCATATCTCACACACCTAAATTTTCATATTTACATACATAGCAAACACCTAAATATTACATACATAGCACAAATTTCTTATGTATTTACATATCTCAAACTTAAATTTTTATATTTACATACATAGCACAAATTCCTTATGCATTCACATATTTCGCAGCTAAATTTCGTATTTACATACATAACACAAATTTCTTATGCATTTACATATCTTACACCTAGGGATGTAAACGAGCTGTTTATGTTTCGAGCTCAAAAATTATTTTCGTGTTCGGCTCGTTTACTTAACGAGCCGAACACGAGCTGTTCACGAACAAAGAGTCGTTTTGACAACCCTAATCACATAATTATAAGATGTTAAGGGTTGGTGCAAGATTTAGAAATTATTGTTTATATTAAAACATCATTTAAATCTAATTTAATAATTTCTCTTCTATTTTCTTAATTAGTACTTTTAATTGATTATAAATC
Organism: Papilionanthe hookeriana x Papilionanthe teres; assembly: GCA_022702705.1. Lineage (NCBI taxonomy): Eukaryota > Viridiplantae > Streptophyta > Magnoliopsida > Asparagales > Orchidaceae > Papilionanthe > Papilionanthe hookeriana x Papilionanthe teres. Next base: position 72,245,086 of record CM040426.1, on the reverse strand, counting down.
TTTGTAGCCTTTTACTCAATTCAAATTTTTAAAAATACTACTCATCAATATATAAATATAAATAAATAAATACATGAATAGTATTTTGAGCCAAAATGAGCCGAACACGAACGAGCATCGTGTTCGGCTCGTTAACTTAGCGAACGAGGCAAACACGAGTTTTTCGCGAATAACGAGCCGTTTTGACAATCCTGCTAACACCTAAATTTTCATATTTACATAACACAAATTTCTTAGGTATTTACATATCTCACACCGAAATTTTCATACACAGCACAAATTTCTTATTTATTTACATATATCACACCTAAACTTTTGTAAAACCATGAAATCCACATACATTGCATACCTAACAATGAAATACGAAAAAACTAGAGCAAAACTCATGTATTTTCGGATCTAACAACTATGCAAGGAAAAAGAAATGAAAACTTAAGCTAAACCAAAGCTTGAAGGCATAAAAGAAGATTTCTCACATTGCAGTGAATCGGACCTGGAATCGGCGGTGGAGCTTGGAGGCGACAAACGAGAGCAGAAATGAGATTAGGGCGTGAAATGGAGCTGTTGTTCGCGGGAGCCCTATTTTAGGGCTCTTAGCCGACACTAATAAGTAAAATTAGGGTCGGCCATAGCTGAAGCTAATTCAATGCTACAATGTCGTTTTAGCATCTTTTGTTTGACCCAACTTGTGTGTTGATTCTTTTGGAAGCGAAACCGTGGAGCGACGCTAAACGGACACTAAACTTGCGTCAAAAATAATTATGACACTAATTATGACGCAAATTCATAGCTTTCCTATAGTGTTAATCAAATAGACACAATTGAATAAGATTGGATTCCCTGTGTAGGTAATTGAACAACTTTAAATTTAAAACATTAACTTTTGGAATTCACTTTAAAATAAGATTTGTGAGAAAGTTAGTCAACTAAAATTGTGGTATACCCACTCCACATTATGATATCTCAATTTGAAGAGTTAAAAAGTGAAAACGAAGATAAAAATGTTGGACTTTTATTTGAGGCTTTTCATTATATTTCTGATAAACTGGCTTAAATTTTTGAATTGATTAGTGGGCTATACAATTGTTTTATGCCTGCTTATTCAGTTTCTACCATTATGTTCATATACCATTTTTTTCAAACTCGAATTAGGTAGTTTTTATTTTGAAAAGTCATCATTTGAATATGCAAAACTTTTAAAGCTATCACTCCCACATCAACCTTTTCACTAGAGTTTTAGGTTACTGCTATGACACACATGGTGTATTTAGAGTGCTGTTACGGGGGCAAATTCCTCTACTAGCTTGGGCCTATCTTATTGAGTTGTCTTGTTGAATGATATGCCTCTTCACCCATATTTATATTTTGAGTCAAGACAAAGATATTTACAAAAGAAAAAAAAAGAGTTAAAATATAGTGAGAGTGATTATGACTAAGTAGGTGTTAGAACCTAAATGAGCCCGAAGATGAGTTGTCATGCCACACAATTGCAATCTAGTAGAAAAGGTAGATCTCCCCCGCTCTAAAATATTTCTAGATTCGTTCTTGGTGGCATTCAATGGCACAATAGTGATTTTTAAAATAGTTGCGTTTGAAGACAATGGCTATAAAGGTTGCTTTGGAAGGACATATGGGATGGTATGGGAAAATAAACTTGTTAGATATGACTCATATACCAGATAAGGAACAAATGCTGGAGCGGAACAAAGCAAGCCAGCGGAACGGAATGAAGCGAGCCAGCGGAGCGGAGCGAGCAATGTGGATTGGGGTTAACACCCCCAATATGTCAGACATAAATGTATGGTACCTTTCGCTCGTTGTTGCGATTCTTTCCAATTTTCATCTTCCATATTATCATATTTCGTTGCTTGCAAAACTTTCAACATCTTTTGCTGTGCCAACAAATATTTCACCCATTCGTTAAGTGGGTTGGGGGGGCAATGCCTACGCGGTACGGTACAAGGGTATTTGTGTAATTTTATATGTGAGTTTTATCTATATATTTGATTTGTAACCCTGTGGGTGTGTACTGAACTTTTCTGGAATAGTGAAATCGCCGCTCTCGATGACATAGGTACAAATTGCCGAACGTCATAAATTTTTCAGTGTTATTTGATTTCTTTTTTTTCTTCTTTGGATTTTACACTTCAAGACTCATGCTATATAAAAGGAGTGACTAGGAAAGCTCAGATTTTTCATTTTTTCAACGAGTATTCATACAAATAATCACATAGAAAGAAAAAATAAAATAAAATAATCACAAAAATATACCCCTAACTATTCAACGATTTGATTCATTTAAAGATTGACAATTGATGCGAAGGGATCAATTAATAGGCTCTTTTTTTCTTTTTTTTCGCATTTGAATCCGAGGGAGAAATATTTTCTTGTAAACAATGAACTGCGGCATCTGCGTTTTTTATCTGGCTTTTCTACCGACTTATCTTGATCCAATCGTCCTTCAACACATTCTGTCAAACTGATTGGTGGAGATCCACCATTCTAAGTTTGTTTATAATTTTGTTAAATATGGGGTTGGTGAGCCATTTGGTGAATATGCCAACAAGTTACTTTGTGGTTGTATAAATTAATTCATTTCTTAATTTTTCTTTTATAAAATGTCTATTCAAATTGGATGGTTGAAGTGGAGGAATGCCAGACAAATCTAATATGAAATCTATGCATTTATTGAGTGTTTTCGTGGAGAAGGATAGAGAGAGTAAGGAGGATGTACATATTTTTTGTATTGGTTTTGAAATAGCTTATGATAGGGTTCCATGAGAAGTTCTTTGGAGAGTTCTAAAAAAGAAAGTTGTTGATGTGACTTATATATTTAAGTCATTAAAGATATATATACTAAAATTGTTACTTTTGTTCATACAGAAGGAGGATTGACCAAATTTTTTCCTATTTATATTGGATTACATCAGGGTTCGATATTAAGCCCATTTCTTTTTGCTTTAGTTTTGGATGCTCTTACTAGACATATACAAGAAGATGTATCTTGGTGTATGCTTTCTGCTAATGATATCCTTCTTGTGGATAAGAATCGAGAAAGAGTTCAGGAAAAACTTGAATTATGAAGGTCCGCATTAGAGTCCAAAGACCTTCGTTTGAGTAGTCTAAAACTAAATACATGTAATGTAGTTTTAATAGTAGTAGATCTAGTGGTCGAGTTGTAACAATGAGTGATCAAATCATTAAAAGGTGTGAACGTTTTAGATACCTCAGGTATATTGTTCAAAGTGATGGTGATAAAGATAGGGATGTTATTAGTAGAATTCAAGATGGATGGTTGAAGTCTAGGTATGTAACGGGCCTATTGTGTGATAAAAAAGTACCACTTGGACTTGAAGGAAATTTTATAAGACGGTGGTGAGACGTGCAATGCTTTATGGCGCATAATGTTGGCCTTTAAATGAGAAGCATAAAACCAAGTTAAGTGTTGCTGAGGTGAGAATGCTTAGGTAGATGAGTGGCTTGACACTTAGAGACAAAATGCAAAGCCAATGTATCCGTGAAATGGTTGGTGTAGCTCCAGTGGCAGATAAGATTAGAGAGAGTCGTCTTAGATGGTTTGGTCACATTAAACGCCGACCAACTGATGTTCCAGTCAGGATAGTTGATATTTTCGGTTCAACTTATGCTAAAAAAAGTAGAGGTATCGCTAAACTTAAGCATGTTGAAAACAGTGATCTTAATTTATTAGAACTAAATGAAATTATGGCACTAAATAGGACACAATGGAGAAAAATGATTCATGTAGACGAACCCACTTCCCGCGACAAATGTTTGTTGTTGTTGTAGAATATCTATTCACTTCAATATGTTTGGTATAATTATATTGTTCGAAATTGTGAACAATATTGATGACATTTATTTCACATTATTTCTTTATAGTGTCTTCCCATTTGAATTTCTAAATCTCCCAAAATGATTTTAATGCATGAGTTGAATTCGAATTTAATGCTATCTTTGAAACAAAAAGGTTTTTATTTTTATTTTTTTTATTTTTGCTTCTCCATATTATAAGGTTTCGTCTCAAAAGTATGCATTATTCTGAATTGGATTCCCCATCTATTGATAACCTGCATAGTTAGCATTAATATAACCTTCAAGTCATAGATTATCATATTTTTATTGGGGTCTGTTTAGTTTGCTGAGAAAAGAATGCAATGTAAAAGTAATATATTGTAATTAAAATAGTTTTGAGTTGTTTGGTTCAGTTTAAAATAAACACGTGACTTCACATTTTATTGTTTGGTTTGGAAAAAAATAAATTCAATATAGAATAGCCCATCAACTGTGACAGTTGCCTGCAGATGGGCTGTTTCGGGGGTAGTGGTCGAAGACCGATAATTGGTTGTTGGCTAGTGGGTGGCGAGCGACTGGTTGGCGCAGGTGAAGTAGGGGGGACTGGCATGCAAAGTTAGGGGCCAGTGGACAGCGGTAAAACATTTTACATAAGCCCATGTATTTGAATTTCACTCAAATTAATCAAATTCTAAATACATTGAAATCAACTAGAGAATGGATTACAAATGTATTATTTTACATTGAATTTATTTTTCTTCCGACAAAATGCTTGAGTTTTCAAAAAAAATATGCAAAAAGAATGCAATGCCCTCTTTTGATTCTCGACCAAATAACCCGAAAAAGAATTCCTTTCTCCGAACTTGATTTAGGGTACCTAAGAATTTTTTAAACAACTTAAACGTGAGATTCTTTGGATTTATGGATAAATTAAGTTGTGAGAATTGTTTAAAAAACAATATGTAGATGACAGATAGATTAGTCTACCAATTAATATTTGATGTTGTTTGATTTCTAGTTCAATTACTTCTTCATCTATATCTAAATTATGATATGGTTCAATTCAAATTTACATTATTTATAATCAGTTATATTTTTTTTGATTAATAGGTTCATAATATATTTTTGTTGAGTGTTTTTATTTATTTATTTATTTTTTTGAGCAACATCTATACTTATGAAGAATTTAAGTTTGCTTTGTTTATTTTTCAGGAAGTTTTTCTGAAGTTATTTTTTTCCTTCATTGTTAGATTCTATAATAATTATATCATCAGGGTGTGTAGTGAAAATTATAATTTCTCTATCAATGGAGTGTTCTAAAGAGGGTGTGATTTTTTTATTGCTTTTGTTTCTCACTTCAGACTTGAATTTTATAAATCTGTTAAATCTTGCTCTTGGAGATTATTTGATGCCATAAAATATTTTTTATAATCCGGCACACTATGTTTATTGTGAAAGAATTATCAAATGCTGGAGGAAGATTCATATATATTTCTTAATTATATATATTTTTGGAGCTAATCTTCCATCCCTCCAAACATATATATATTCTGTATTGAAAATTCTATTTGCATCCAATATTTTTTTCTTTTTGGTATCTCTATGACAATTTCAAGTGTGATTTTTTTAAGGCATTTATCTCTTCTCTCATGACATTCTTTTAATTCTTATTTTCTAGCATCTCGAATAGGATTTAGGATATTTTAATGTAATTATAGCTAATCTATGTAAGAAAGCTTTATATGCAGGATAAAAGTTTTGAAGTCTTGTATTAGGGAATGAGATATAGAAGTGAATGCGTTGTGATGGGTTAATCATTTAACTAGTGCTGGTTTTGAGTCTTAAGCTTTTTGGAGATTTTGAGTCCTAAGCTTGTTGGAGATTTTATTTGGCTTTATTCTTCCTTATATAGTCTTGAAGAGCTATAATGATTGGAGTTTGCATGGCTAACATGTTAAAATAAAAAGATGTGATTTCATCAAATTTATTATCTAGTTAGTTGTTATCACTTTGAAGATAAATTTAATTGAATAAATATTAATGTGTTATTTTTTAAAGTGAAGAATCTTTTGGTGTACTTATATTCTTTTTGAGTGGATGGATATCATTCAAAGATACTTTTGAGTACTCTAGGATCAAGCTTATCCTGATATTATTTATAAATGTGGGCATATGCAATCACCAAAGTATTTTTTGAAGGATTTTTTGAGATGTTGCTTGTAGGAACAAAATTCATAAAGTAGTTTTTGAGGACTTTTGAATCTAATTACTCTCGAGGATATTCTAACGATTAGGTATGTGACAGTTAGAGTTACTTGTTCCTAATATATTTTTGGAATATGATTTTGATAAAAATAGTCTTAATGACTATAAGAAAATATACATTTTTTTCTACAACTTTATTTTATTGAGGGTGTTAGTACTGGAGGATTGATGAATGATGCATTCTTTATAAAATTGAAAAATAAAATCTAATTAAAATAATCATGAGCATTATCTGTACAAAAAATTGAATATTATCATTAAATTGATTTTATATTATAGCAATAAAAGTATGGAAATCAATATTGAAATCAAAATTTTCTTTGAACATATATGTTTATGATATTCACTTATTTGAGTGCAATCATCAATACAACTGACATCCTTCAGCTTCAAAAGTGTTTGGGATCTCTTAAGGTCTTTAATTATTTGAGTTAATTAATATAAAAATATTAGAGGATTTAGAATTATATTTAAGAAAAAAAGCATGATTATTTTTAATAATTTCACAATACTCACAATATAATTTCTCAATATTAACATTCATCAAGATATAGTAAAACATACATTATAAAATTTGGAAAGATGGATGTTCTACCATATAATGGTGTTCCCAAATGCTCTCTATATTGAGAGTGGAGAAGAAAAAACACGGTTAATGGTTTTTTCTTTAGGAAGTTGTGACCCATCCTTTTTCCCACCTTACCCAATTATCTTCCAAATTTGAATATGAGATCCAAATTTGAGAATTATTTGAGATATTTAAAACACGGGAGATGGAATTCATACCACTTAGAGCAAGAGAGCTTGTCTCAAAATATTTTTTTTAGTGGGTTGAGGAAGCTTTTGAGGTTGCTCATTTCTTCTGAACGGAGCCCTTCTGATTCCATGAAGCAAACTTGTTGTTTTGAGTGACTTTATTTATTTTCATCATAGCTAATATATTATTTTTTTATTGTAGTAATCACAACATGAAATATCATTTGAAAGAATTTTGTTTGTCCTTCCTGTGTAGATTTGATTGAACTCTCACCCATCAAGGTATTGTTCGCTTTGGCATAATGGTCTCATGGTTTTGCTCTGTTAGCCTAACATCCCAGGAGGCCACCCATTCTAAAAGTGATCTAACACGAGCACATTTAACTTTAGAGTTTCTCATAAAATTTCACCGTTACACTATAAGTCGCATTGATGTTTAGAAGTTCAGTTTCGTTTTACTTAAGGGGCTTCAATCTCCCCTACTTAAGTATTTGTCGTTCTAGTCAGTGCTCTTAGCCCAGAATCATCCACCTGACAAATAATTCTATCTTCAAGTTGGTGTAATTAGGGCTGGCAATTTGGCTCGTTGTTCGCGAACAGCTCGTGTTCGGCTCGTTAAGTAGCTCGTGTTCGGCTCGTTCGTTAAGCCTAACGAGCCGAACACGAACAAATTTTTAAGCTCGAAATGTTAACGAGCCGAACACAAACAACTCGTTTGTTCGCTCGTGTTCGGCTCGAATTGGCTCGAAATAAAAAAAATAATCATATAATTATTTATATAATAATTTATTATATATATTATTATATATTAATATATTATATATATTTATATTTAAGTTTAAATCATAACTCGCTTGTGTAGTAGCGTGGTTATGCTTCTTGTTTCCATTCATTTGGTCGAGGTTCGAATCCGCGCTAGACGTATATTTTTCCAATTAATTTTAACGAGCCAATTTCGAGCCGAACACGAGCCGAACACGAACAAGCCATTTCGAACACGAGCCGAACACGAACACACCTTTCACGAGCCATTTCGAACACGAGCCGAACACGAGCCGAGCTAATTTCGAACGAGCCGAACACGAGCCGAGCCCGAGCTCGCTCAAGCTCGGCTCGTTTACAGCCCTAGGTGTAATGCCCCTATATCTCTTTTGACAGCTTGAACTCTCACTCATCATGGTATTCTTCGCTTTGGCCTGATGGCCTAATGATTTTTTCCCATTGGTGTAACTTCTCAAGTGGTCATGCTTAACCTTGGAGTTTCTAATGAAATTCCACCGTTACCAAAAGACGCCTAAATGTTTAAAAGTCTAGCTTCATTTTATGAGGGGTTTTATAGTAGTTACCACTAATTATTCTTCTTGAAGGCCGGTAGTTTTCACAGTCGACATGTTACGGATAAATTTTTCTCGTATTACTGTTATTTTTCTTATTCAAATCATATGAGTGCTAAGACTTCATTGAGAGATGATAGTTTCTCTTTGCTTAAAATGTGAACATGAATTTGGTTGAATTTATTATTAAGTTTTGCAAGAAATTTAAAAATCTTTTTCTCAATATATATATTTTTTGAGAATTACCGTGTCCTTTCTACATTTCACCTTGTGATGTTGGTAAAAATCCAATTCAAGTTAATAAACATTTATTATATTAAATATTTAATGGTAGTGTAATTATCTTGCTTGGTTGTTGAGATTGTAATCTTGATTTCATAGACGAGAGTTATCATCATTGACTTTTGGTTGTATTTGTTTGTCAAAATTCCAAATATTTTTTGTGCTTGTGAAGAACATCTATGCACCCATTAATTTTAGGCATCATAGTGTTCCATAACCAGGTCATGCTCATGAAATTTGTTTCATCAAAAAATGCAAATTTTGGATCTTTAGGCTCTGAAGGAGAACCCCAATAAGATGATGGATTTTTTCTTTCCTCTTGGGAAAATTATCATAATTTGAAACCATTTTGTGCAGTTTCTTCCATTCAATTGATATGAGGCATGTCACCATTGGAAATCTCTAATAGTTAGTTTTTCACAATTCATGATAGTTCCTTGGAGGGAAAATAAAAAAAACCGAACAGAATGAAGTATTTAACGATAAAAATAAATGTTTGAAAATAGGATCCTAACCTTGCATTCATATCATGTTAAACATAAAATGTGGCTGGAAAAGCTCTGTATTCATTCTTTCAATGTACATTTATTCACAAAGCTAGATAGAAAAAATAAACTAAATAATTACAATAACACAAAAAATTGCTCCTGGCTATCTTTCCATTTGATTGATGCTTAAAGAGAAATTTATGAACTTCTTTTGTTTTTATGAATCTGTGGGAGAGATATAATCTTGTAAAGTAATAAGTTTTTGGTCTCTACAAGTTGCCACTCAGACATTGAAATTTTCATTGTTTGGTGAAATTATACCTTCTAACTCACATTTGCACTGTTTTCACTATCTCTACTTAGCCAACCGTACCTGTTCTAGTTGAGTTACAACGTCTATAGCCATGGATCAATTATTGAAGTTGTTATGCTGGAAGACTTCTGGATTGAAATGTTTGACCCTGCTACTTACGCCTGCCTAACCTAAGGGCAATTTTTTCTTTTGTTATTTATTTATTTTTTTTATAAATAGTGCTTATATGTTTAGGATTAGGGGCATGCTTGTGGTTGTGGTTGTGTCTTAGGGTTACGGTTTGGGAGAGACTTCCTACCTCTTGAATAGTAGGATTGGGAAAGATCACCTACCTCTCGAATTGTAAGTGCTTATTTTTTATGTATTCATGTTGATTTGTTTGATATTCCAAAAATAAAAGTATTGGTCTCTATTTTCTGTGTGGAAATCTGTCAAGAATCGTATCACTACTATCCACTCCCCCTATTCCTAGGCTGGCCATGCTCATAGGAAGTACATGTTTGATATATCTTAGGATATTTAATAAGAAATTGGTATGGTGTATGTTGCGTTAGTTATGCAAATTAATTGAGTGGTAGTCTTGCTGCAACGCAAATGAGTTAATACATAAATATGTAGATGTTAAGGGTCCTAGTAATGAACAAGTGAATAATTTCAGTCATTTTAGTTCTAGACCACTTGCATCATTAATTAAAGCTTCAGATCGCAGTAATTTTTAACTTTTTAATATTGTATGATTAAATGGATGAGTTTATTAAGCCTTGAACTAAATGAGTTGAAGATGTTATAAACATGGTGAATAGAGTATATTATATCTAGCTTACCTAACTCGGGAAAGATTTCACGTAAGATTAAGAAAGACGATGTCCCTTAAACTTGAAATTGATAAATATGTGAAGGGAATTTTAATGCTTAACATTTTGACTCTTCCCTCCAAAGCATTTATCTTTCCAATATAATGCGTAATAACACTCACTCTTTTCTACAATTTATTTCATTATTTTACTTTTTTCCAGTAATAGATGGAATGTCAACAAGTAACTTGAAGTTTTATGGTTGTACGAGGTAACAAAACATTTATTTAATGCCAAAAGTTTACTTTTATGAATATGCAATTGTCTTTGAAAATTTTAGAAGTTCCTTGTAACTTTCTTCGCTATTTGTTGTCTAACTCTGGATTGTGCAAATACGCACTTCGTTTTTATCTCACGCATACCATCTGATATAAGATATCTGGGAGATTTAGAGGTAAATATGATAGTATTGTTAGATTGGATGTGGTTTATGGATATAAATATTGCGTGTTAACAAAGTCACTATTAAGCATGCAAAGCATACATAGAGCATTTAAGGTGACGTGTCACATAATTAAGTTGGTTGGATTGGGAAATGCTTATATTGGAGGGATTGCAGGATTAGCATTTATTGTAGATAAATTCGTTCAAAATAATTTGCCTGGTTTGTGTATATATTATGCAGGGTAGAAAATTTATTAATAAGATGTTCAGATACTAATGTGATAGTATTAAAAAGAAAAAGACGGGGAGTTACGTAACATGGATAGAACTTGTGCAAAAATGACAACACAATATAAATATTTGAAACATACTCAGCATGAACAAATGAAGAATGACTAGTTCCTTATAAAAAGGAACATAGCACATCAATCTCTTTTATTATCATTTATTTTTCATTTTTCAGGAACAAATTTTGACCGAAGTTAGAGGATTGTATGGTATTATTTTCCTTATTACGTATCATTTTCATATTTCAGCAATGTTGCCTCTCTAGAGTTCAGTTTTCCTGCAGCCATATTTTCCTTTGCTTCTGCAGCCCATGGCATCCGCAGAGAACTTTTCTTCTCCGCTTCTACAGCTCACGGCACCTCAAAGACATTTGTCTTCAAAATATTGGTCTTATAAATTTTCTACAATTCATAATTATTTACATGTAAAAATCACTTATTTTGATTTATTACATTTGGAGGTATTCCATCTTTGACAGGCAGTCCCTACAAATTTTATACTGGGAATTTCTTCTAGCAATTCTGTTCTATTATTCCTCGTACAACACTTTTCTAACTGGTCCTCCACCTTCTATTTGATTCCATTCTGAAATCTAAAAATCACAGCTCGTTATTGCGTTGACCCCCTCTTTGTAGTATACTATATCTTGTAATAGGAGCATAAAAACCTAACCTTCCCTTAAATCTGTTTTATTGCCTCACCTTTATGAAGCTTTATAATGAAGCACCCCTTTTGTTTCACTTCAAACGAGGGATTATTTGTGTCTGAAGTTATTCAGAATTTTATGTTCAATAGGATGTAGTTCTTTTTGTATATATATTTTTTTTTGGTAGACTCCCATGTTTTTATGTTTATTGTTAATACCTACGCATTTTTTTGTTGGGAAATTTGCGTACATACCACACAATTCTTATGTATTTACATATCTAACGCCCAAAGATTAATATTTACTCTTATAACATCTTGGTGTGATAAATATATGCATGAAAAGGTGTATTTCACTTTTAAAAAGATAGTGATGATATTTTTTATGTATATGTTAACAGGGGCGGAACCAGCCTCTTTTTTGATGGGGCCAAACTGCCCCCTAGACCCAATGTGAAAGGGGTTAGGGCAACGAAGGACAAAATGATATTTCATGATGGGCAAAATGGATACTCTAGAAGGGACAATGACCAAATTTCCCTCCCATCTAAGTAAAAAATCTGAATTTAGGGCCTACTCATAGGTAGTGGTTATGACCGATTCAATAGAAAAGAAGGGATAATGTCCCTTTTTCGTTGGAGATTTCATGGAAAAAATCGTCGCATCTTCCTTCGTTTTTTTCTGAAAGTATCCAATCAATCGGAATGGAGGTGAGAGAGGGTATTTTTCGTTGTCGTGTCCTTTATATGAAAATCATGGGTTAAGGAGCCATTCCCTTGAACTGTACTGATGAGGATTTGACTCCGCGAGAAATTGAACAAAAAGCTGCCGAATTGGCCTACCATTCGGCCAAAGAGGAATTATGTTTTACGAAAACAAAAGACATGTTAGGATATTTGATGAATCTATACTTATTTACTTATTACTTATTAGACCTTTTACTAGTCTAAAGAGTGAAGCCAGACACCATGTGTATGCATATACAAAATAGTTATTGTTCCATATATGTCTTCCCACTTTTGAGATTTTTAAGTTCCTTCTCTCAGGCTGAGATTTATTCTTCGGTTCATTTCAAAAGACTTCAATAGGTACGCGCAAGAAATAGGCCAATTCGACAGCTTATTAATAAGACCCTCTCTCACCTCCATTCTGATTAATTAGATATCTTTCAGAATAAACGAAGAAAGATGCGATGATTTCTTCCAAGAAATCCTCAACGAAAAAGGGACATTATCCCTTCTTTTTTATCTAATCGTTCATAAACACTACCTAAATTTCAGGCTGTAAAAATTTCACCCCGCATTCTTCACAATATTTTGGGTCTTCTTTTTCAGTCACAATTCTGCGGTAATTTTCACAAGCACAAATCTCACTTTTTATGAGTCCAAAAATTCTTTCATAGAACAATCTATCTTTTTTCAGTTTATTAGTTTTATAATGAAAAGTATAGGATTTTGTCACATCTCCATCTATCTCTCCATTGAGTAGAATCTTTTTTGCTCAAGCCCTGATTTGTTGAGGGGAAACTGGTCTAGTTCGAATTTGTTGATGTTCCTACTGGTCAATCATAGAATAGAAATTCTTGAGATCAAGTTTCTTTAATATCTGTCTGGATGTTCTTTTCAGATACAAGGTTCATATATTATGATACTTATGAAATTAGATAGACCAAATTCCCACAAGTACGGGCATCACTAATAGGATTCTTATTTTTTATATAGAGCATGAGTTAGATAGCCTATGAGTAGGCCCGCCAAAACCCCTGTCTGGCTTTTTCTTTTTCTCTATAAAAAGAACTATGAACAACAATATTTCAAATGTATATACAATGAATTTCTCTTTTTACACTTCCTATTATTCGATAATGCTTATAAATCTCATTATAATTACCAAAAGATTCATATTGAATTTCGATGGTACATGTTGATCTAGTCTCCACCGAAGTCACAAATGACTATCTAAATGTGCGGGCGGGGGAGCAATTGGCCCCCCTGGACACATGGGTCCGCCCTTGAATTTTAAAGATTTGAGTGATATGCATGTAAATATGAATTTTTTGATGTTAGATATATAAATACATAAGAATTATACGGTATGTATGTAAATGCCCCTTTATTTACATTTTTGTTGTGTTATTCTCAAGCTATCCTCCTTGTTTCAGTCGCTTTTTACAGTGCAGAGGACCATTTGCTCAAAGGAGGCATCCTTTGGTCGATGCTACAGTTGTTTCTGAAATAAGAAGCTGCATTGAGGAAGGAACCGAGTTCAGAGGCGAGCTTTTGAATTTCAAGAAGGATGGATCACCTATGATGAGCAGGCTCCAGCTGATTCCTATATATGAGGATAGCAACACACTTACCCATTTTATAGGCATCCAAATTTTCTCCGACACAAATTTTGAAATCAGACAAATCTCTAACACCCATCCAGAGGAGTTTGCCGGATATTCTGAACGTTTCAGATCAAGCACAGGTTATAGACATATTTGCCGACAAGTTTGCAGCTTTTTGCAATTAAACGATGAGGTGTTATGTCAGCAGATTCTTTTAAGGTTAGATCCAAGAGACATTGCTTCTGTTGGCTCTGTGTGTAAGAGACTTTATAACCTGACAAAGAATGAGGAGCTGTGGAGGATGGTGTGCCAGAATTCTTGGGGTAGTGAAACTACTCAGGCTTTAGAAAGTGTTCCTGCAGCCAAAAGGTTAGGATGGGGTAGGCTTGTGAGAGAATTAACTACACTTGAAGCCGTTGCCTGGAGAAAATTTACCGTTGGTGGTGCCGTCGAACCTTCTCGTTGCAACTTCAGTGCTTGTGCTGTTGGAAACCGAGTAGTCCTTTTCGGTGGTGAAGGTGTGAACATGCAGCCGATGAATGATACCTTCATTTTAGATCTCAACTCCAGTAACCCACAGTGGACACACGTAAATGTCAGCTCCCCGCCCCCTGGTCGATGGGGACATACTCTATCTTGCTTGAACGGATCTTGGTTAGTTGTATTTGGTGGCTGCGGAAGGCAGGGGTTGCTCAATGATGTTTTTGTGTTAGATTTGGATTCTCAGCATCCAGCCTGGCGTGAAGTCTCTGGTATTGCTCCTCCTCTGCCACGATCATGGCACAGCTCCTGCATCCTTGATGGCTCAAAGCTGGTAGTTTCAGGAGGCTGTGCTGATTCCGGTGTGCTTCTCAGTGACGCTTATCTCCTGGACCTTGCAGTTGAGAAGCCGGTATGGAGAGAGATACCGGTGCGGTGGACGCCGCCTGCTAGGCTTGGTCAATCATTATCCGTGTATGAAGGCAAGAAAATACTGATGTTTGGAGGCTTAGCGAAAAGCGGACCTCTTCGTCTTCGTTCCAATGATGCATTCACATTAGATCTCAGCCAAACAGAGGCATGTTGGAGGTGCATTACTGGAAGTGGAATGCCTGGTACAGGAAATCCTGCTGGAACTGGTCCGCCGCCTCGGCTTGATCATGTTGCTGTGGGCCTTCCAGGAGGTAGGATTCTTATATTTGGTGGCTCTGTGGCTGGTCTGCATTCCCCTTCACAAATATATCTATTGGATCCAACGGAAGAGAAGCCAACATGGAGGATATTGAATGTTCCTGGAAGACAGCCGAAGTATGCCTGGGGGCATAGTACATGTGTTGTTGGAGGAACAAGAGTTATAGTTCTCGGGGGCCAAAATGGGGAAGAGTGGATGTTGAGCGAAGTGTATGAACTCTCTCTTACAAACTTTATTCAGGTATGAAATGCCAGTAATAATACTGTGGAGGAGTAGAAAAGAAATGAGTTTTTTTTAGTTGATGAATATCTTCTAGTAGGAGTATGTTTCCATGCGGTACAGCAGCTTTACTGCTGCTTGTTTATAAATTTTGTAGCAGCAAACTCGAACGTTTGATGTATAGAAAGCTATTTACTTCACGCTTCTACTTGCTAGTAGTGCTTTTTTTTCCTCCTCCTTTGGGCAAGGTAAGCGCTATAGAAAAACAGAGAGGGAGAGGTAGATGGAGATGTAGGGAAACAGAAGACAGAATCCGTGTTAACTTGTCTTCCTATTACATAGTTTGTAGGTGCATATATAAAGTAGAAAGGGTTATAATGGTAAATACATGGGCAGATTTGTTACTGATCAAGTGAAGGATGGATAGGTGTTATGGGAAGATTCTAGAGGCCATGTGCAGGTGATGTTAGGTATGGCTCATATCTAGGTAGTTGGAGTTTTCTTGGTGAAGAGGTGTGTCTCTTCATATTTAGTGGGTTGAGGGGAGCGAGGGCGAGTTAGTAATTTATCTGTGGGTTTTATCTATAAATAGATGTGTAATCCTATGGGTATGTTTGAACCGGACTTGTAACTCCTCTGAAATAGTGAAATTCGCCGCTCTGCTCCCGAGGATGTAGGCATTTCTATGCCAAACCTCTTTAAATCTCTGTGTTCTTCTTTTGGATTTGCGTTGTGTTCGCCCTATATTGCATAACAACTGGTATCAGAGCGAAGTTCTAGGGCAGAGGAGATCGACGCTGAAAGAACAAAGAAAAGAAAAATTTTGAGATTTGGTTTGCGGCAGAGGAAGAAGTTCGGTTCCGGTGCGCTGCAGAAGGATTCCGATTGCGGAGAGTGGATGAAGTCGCAGTTTGGGCGCTGGAAGGCTCGCAACAGTTTGACACAAAAAGAATTTGTGGGCCACGATCCAGGTGGAGCAGTTTGGTCGCGGTGCAGTTTGGCGACGGCTCATGCAGTCGCGGCAGGAGTCGGAAGGACTTCCGTGAATCGGGCCAGGTTGTTCGCTGCAGGCGAGGAGGTTTGCCCAGGATAAGACTTTGCAGCACGACAAAGCAGCGCAGGGTTCAGTTGGCGGCGGGAGGACTTTCTTCTGCGACAGAGGGGTCTCCAGGCCTGGATTGGCGCAGTCCAGGCAGCAGGCAGTTCTTCCCGCCCTTTCCACGGTTCGCGCAACAGGTCGAGGCAGAGCATGGAGTTTGCGGTGTTTCGCGAAGAGAGGCGACGTGAAAAGGAGCGTCGTTTCGCGAAATCTGGGAGTATTTCGCAGTTCGCAGTATAGACTTCCGATTCGAGCAGCGTGGTTCGCGTACAGAGGCGACGCATCACGCAGGAAGTTCGCGCAATAGAGATCGCGGAGAGATGCAACGATTCGTTCCAGGCGGGACAGGGCTCAGATGGTTCGCGAACAGGAGCGTCGTGGAGACGGCAGTTCCGCCACAGAGGTCGCGGTGGTCCACAGGTCTTGCGAACCGGCAAAGCAGAACTGAACGGGAAGGCGTGACACGCAAGGAAGAAGGAACTGGAATCTTCCATTTGTACTAAAGGAATATTTCGTCCCTCTCCAAATGGTTTCCTGCCAGCGTCAATTGTTTCCAGTTGGTAAATGGGAAGGAATCAAAGAATCTCTCATCTGCACTAGAGATAATATTCCTCCCCAGGAATTAATGGAGGAGAAATTTGGCTCTTTAATCTCTGTCAGCCAGAGGAAAAGGAATTAAGAGGGAAATATAATTGCAGGGCATTAATTTCTATTCAAACTGTTCAACGGAGGGAATTCAAATGATGTCAGGCGGAGTTTCTGTTGGCAGAGGGAATTTTTTTAATTCCTGTCAGTGAAGGGAATTAAATCCTATTTTTCTGCTAGCGCAGAAGGAATTTATGCCCACGGAGGGCAGCAGGAGTTTTGGCCAGGAGAAGTACACCCAGGATCGTGGCAGCGAACACGTGGAGTTCGGCGCGATGGGCTGCTGTTCCAGGGGAGTTCGGCCGGAGGTCGCAAGCGTCGGTTGGTCGCGACAGTTGTGATGGTTCCGCGACACGCGAAGAGGTGCGACAGTTTGGAGTCCGCGGCAACGGTGAACCGATAGCAGTTATAGAGCAAGAGTTCGCTTGAGGAGTCTACTGCGGTGGCAGTGAACATGCCCGACAGATGGAGCTCGGGAATTTCTTGCGGTGCAGCGAGACACTGCGAGCACCTGAAGAGTTCGCAGGGGCGTTTGCGAGGACAACTCGGCGGGAAGGATCCGCGGCCGGAGCAGGTCGGTGGATTGACCGGATTGCGCGAGCGGCCGAGACGCAGAAGTTACTGTGTATGTCAGATGGAAAGATCCACTAAAGTCCAGGTGGATGTTCAGTTACCGCGAACATTTTGTTTTGCGAAGAACTTGAGAGCAGTCATCGTCAGCGACAAGAAGCCGACTGCGCAGGTGGAAGGATCCGCGAACAGTTGGTTCGGACTTGCAATGCGGAAGTGACATGAAGGACTTCGCAGATTGAGCGTAGCAAGTCGGGTAACGGCCGGTGGTTCCTGTAGTTGTTGCTAGTTTGGGAAGTAGGCTTGTCGATAGACAGTTGGCGCGATAGCCTTAGTGGTGGACGCGCGACAGAATTTCACGAAGGAATTTCGTGAGGTGGAGTTTGGTTCCGGTGAATAGGAACCTGTTTTTGTGAACAAAGGAGTTTGGTCGGCTGAGTTCGCAGGTTTGTTGGGTGATTTTGCAACACGTGGAGTTTGGTTCCTGTGAATAGGAACCTGGTTTTGCGAATAGAGAAGTTCGGCCAGCGGAGTTCACAGGTTTGTTGCAGTTGATTTTGCAACAGGTGAATCGCAAGACAAAGCACAGTTCGCATGTTCGTCACAGGAGGAGTTGCGACAGGTGGAGTTAGGCTGAGGCGTTGACGCGAACAGGAAAAGGCTTCGAGCAAAGTATTCGCAGTAGTTCAGCTGAATTTTTGTGCGAACAGGAAGGTGCTTTGGGTGCTAGATTGTACGGTTGACCAAGCCAGATATTCTCAACAAGTTCTTGGGTGACTTGAAATTATTGAATGTTAGCAGGTGCGTTGCTAGTTGGCTTGGTTGCTCAACTCACTTGGTTTAAGAAACTCCGTGTGTATTTTCTTCTAAGGGGTTGGATATTCGCTAAGGTGGAGATTTATTTTGTAGACACATATACCGGGTGATGCATATCTCCTAAAGTGCTGGATATTAGCTAATGTGGAGAATTGTTAGGTATGGCTCATATCTAGGTAATTAGAGTTTTCTTTGTGAAGAGGTGTGTCTCTTCATATTTAGTGGGTTGAGAGGAGCGAGGGCGAGTTAGTAATTTATCTGTGGGTTTTATTTATAAATAGGTGTGTAATCCTATGGGTATGTTTGAACCGGACTTGTAACTCCTCTGAAATAGTGAAATTCGCCGCTCTGCTCCCGAGGATGTAGGCATGTCTATGCCGAACTTCGTTAAATCTCTGTGTTCTTCTTTTGGATTTGCGTTGTGTTCGCCCTATATTTCATAACATTCAGCATAGTGATTTGTGGTGGATTTGAGATGGAGTTATGTCCAGTACGAGTTTGTCCATGAAGAAGAATTTCCTCAGTCGCCTGATCCTGTATTTGAAACCAAAGGAATCCAATTTAATGGAGCACTGATTGTCTTGAGTCAATTGGAGAACAAACATGAGGTTGTGCTGTAGGTTTTGGGGGACGTGGAGTAGAGGGGAGAGAGTTATCTTACGGCTGGGGGTAGGGAGGACGCCTTTGCCTGTGTGGATGATATGTGTTGTTTGTCCATTCCCACGAGAATCTGCTTGTTGCCCGAGTCAGTAGTAGGCTGCTGAAGATTTTTGAAATGAGATGCAAGGTGTTTGGAAGCACCAAAATCAAGAATCTAATCATGCATCGGTGGCTGAGGGACGGAGAGCAGAGCTGTATGCTTGATTGAAGAATTTAGTGAGGGTTTGTATTGAAGATTTCAGCAGTCTGCAATGAAGTGATCCAACTTATGGCAGATTTGATATATGATTGAGGGACGCCCATTTGGGATGCTGGTAGCTGAAGGAGCTGGTTGCAGAGATGGTTTTGGATGATCTTGAGAACAATTTTGGTGTTGTTGATTTCTTCTGCAGGGCGGTGGTGAGAGCATGGTGGGAATTTTTTTGAGCAAATTCAGTTGTTATGATAAGCTGATGGGGGTTAGTGTTGTCTGAATGGCTGTTTTGAAGGCTTGATTGTAGGCAATAAACAGATGAAGATGTAGAGAATAATATCTTCATTATCCGGACGACATCTTGCAATTGCAATGTTGTCGACGAGTATTTTGATAGTGGAGTGGTACTTCTACGTAGTACTGTGCTCCACGGAGATGTGATGGAGCTCATTTTTGAGCTGAACAATGCGTTATTGTTTTGAAGACAAAAGTCGGCATGCTGCAATTGTCCAGATAGCTGTGTTGTTTGGGATAGGTAGTACATATGGGAGGATGGTGTTTGGAACAGTGAAAAAGAAGGCTGTTGTTAGGCTTTGATTTATAGGACTCCAAAGAGTGTAGTCTGGATTGGGTACAAGCTGGTTTGAGTCGGATTGGAGTAGTTTTGGTGGGCTCGGATTGGAGTAGTTTTGGTGGGCAGGGCTATTTTGTCATCTAAAACTGAATCGAAGCCGTTTGCTATGAATAGCTTGAGAATTTGAGCTCTCCATAGCAGTTATCATTGGTGATGGTGAGGGTGAGGGTGAGGGTGATTTAGTTCATGAAGAAGTTCAGGGACGTTGGAATGGTGATAAGTTCAGGGATGTTGGAATGGAGAATTTTGTCTCCTTGGAAAGAGGTAGTAGTGTTGTGGCTCTTGTATGTAGAAAAACGGAGAGGTAAGAGTAGGTCGGTGGAGAAGATTTAAACAAAAGATAGAATCTGTATTAATTTGTCTTCCTATTACATTGTTTATATATGCAGTAGAGAGGGTTATATTGGAGAATACATGGATAGATTTGATGTTGATCAAGTGAAGAATGGGAACATTCCAGGGACTATGTGCTGGTAATACAGCTGTGTTGCTTTGTTAAGCGCTTCAAAAAAAATAAAAATAAAAATAAAAATAATAAAATAATAAAAAAATAACAAATTATATATATATATATATATATATATATATATATATATATATATATATATATATATGTGTGTGTGTATGTGTGTGTGTGTGTGTGTATTAATATTCAGATGAAAAGATGTAACAAGCTCAAAATAAGGGAGTCCAATCATTGAGCTATCAATTAGATCAATTAAACATTAAATGATCTGTTTCTTGTATTAAATTTTCTCATTCTTATCGCAATTGTCCATTTCAAGAAGCAAATCATGAGACTAAAATATGTACATGAAAAAGGGTGTTGACACAAATCTCGAGAAGATTTGATGGCTCAAAAATCGGTGCTTGGTGGATGAGGAACCTTGCAAAGGATCAATGGGACCTATAAAGAACCAGCAAAGTCTGTGGGGTGACTCGGCTAGCCGACCGCGCCACGGTTTGAGCCGACCCAAAGCAATGGCTCTCGACACAAGTATCTTTGAATAGTGTCCCAAGCTAAAGACATCCTGGCCGACCAAGCGAAGTTAATCAAGCCGGGTCGATCAAACATATAAAAATGGAAAAAATGTAATCTATTATAAAGTACCACGAACACACTAGTAATAACCCATCTAGGTAGGGGGAGAAAGGTATTTTCCAGTGTAGCGCTATACCCACTATAAATATGGGGAGCATTTACCAGGAGAGCTCCCTTCTCTGGGATGTTACTGTTCATTAAAACATTTTGAAATTCTAGGGTCTCTCTTTCTTTCTCCTTTTATTCACACATTATCCATGGGTGTGATTCACAGACACTCTCAACTTCAACATTTTAAAAGGTGCAGTTACAGTGGATCATGCCACAAACAAGAAGAGGATCAACACAATAAAGAAGTGACTTGCAACATATAATATATTAGAGAACTCGTCAGAGAGAATAGTCAAACTCATCCAATCGGCCCGACTAGCCCTTGTTAACCGGACAGGTTCCAGTCGACTTGACAGCTCCAATCGGCCCGACCAATTCCATTCAGCCCGACTAGCTCCCGTCGGCTTGTCAGCTCCAGTAGGCTTGACATGTTCCATTCGGCCCAACTACCTTCAGTTGACCCAACCAACTCTAGTCGAATTGCTAGCTCTTGTCAACCCGACCAGTACCATTCGGCCTGACCAGCTCTAATCGGCCCAACTAGCTCCGCCGAGCCAACTCAATTCAGCCCGATCAACTCAGTTCGGCCCTACCAGCTCCATTCAAGCCCGACCACCAACTCCATTCGGCCCAACCATCTTCAGTTAGCCCTCTACAGCCAACTGAATTGGACTAAGGTATAATTGTCATTTTATAATAATCATTCTCCTATAAACAGATGAGCGTTGTTTGGAATTAGGGAAGAGAAAGTCTAATATACACTATTCATCCCTTTTAATATTTATCTCTCTTCTCTATTCTTTGAGTTTGAATCACAGATAATCTTAAATTCAACAATATATAATCACAAGTTGGATATAAAAAGAATTCAATCCCAAGACTTATCCCAAGGATTTCGATAAGAAATCTAAACGTTTTTGTCAACTAAGTCTGCTGTTACCGATTATTTTTTTATTAACTAGATTTGGCACTATTGTTCATTCTGTATTCCATGAAGCCACGTTCTTACACAGTAATAGTTCCTGATCAGATGTTTGTTGTTATTAATACCTGCTCGGCCTCTGTGGAAGCATGTTGCTGGCTCTCGTTTCTATTAAGCTTTCTTATAAAATAATACTAAGCAGGCGTATATTTGTTGTTATTATTGAAAAAGGAGGGCAATTACATAACAAGCCTCCCCTGAAACTTGCTATTTACAAATCTACCACCATGTTCCATCCATTTTTTAAATTCTCGCTCAAATATCAAAATTCATTGGAAAGCCCATGCTTTCCATTTTGGTCGAATTCTCAATCGAATACATTAGTCCGATAGTTAATTTATAAATATGAATGTTTCGGGTGTTCTGTATGTATGTAGTATAACTCTGTGTGTATGAATAAGTTGAATTTTGGTTGATGGATTGTGTTTTCTTGGGGTGTATTTGCAACCTTTTTTAGTCCTTTTTTATTCTGTTTTTAGTTTTATTCTTTTATTTTTTTAACAGCATATATTTGATTAATTCTGTATAAATACTATCATTTTCATAAATAAATTAATTGTTTTTAAATATTCAAAATGAATTTTAGGTGCAATAAAGCTTAATTTTTTAGATATTTAAATGAAGGGTAAAATATAGATGGGGATAATGATTTTTATGTTTTAAAAGTATAATAGGCCATTCCTTGAGCTCATTTGGATTGCAGCATGTTATGTGACCAACCTTGGGAGCATTGAGTATAACTTTTTAAGAAAATACCCATAAATGCTAACCTATTAGAGATTAAAAATGGATGGGGATGAGCCAAATAAGTAGGCTAGGCCCATTTGATGACTCCCATTATGAAAGTTAAGCTCTACTCATTTTTTGCTTCATTACAACAAATATTGAAGAATTTTGATAAATTAGGTTGTGGCCTATGAATTCTACTCATCCAAACTATTAAATTGAATTTAGTGAATTGGATTGCATGCAAAGGGTTTAATTTCATCTTCAAAATGGTATTGATGGCACCATGTGCTATCTAAAGATACGCCAATAAGAAAACTATCCTCTCCATGGCACAAGAACAACAACAACAAGCCTTTGTCCCACTAAGTGGGCTCGGCTAAATGAATCTTTTTTCTACATTGTGTCATATTGAGTATCATATTTTTATTTAATTCTAATAAATTAAGATCATTTTTTATACAATATGCCCAAGTCTTTTAGGTTTACCTCTGCATTTCTTCACATAAGTCATATCAAAAATATCTACTCCCTTAACTGGATCATCAGATGGCACATTTAATGTGACCAAACCTTCTAAGTTGGCTCTCTCTAATCTTATCTTCCATTTGAGCTACGTCAACCCTTCCACCGATATATTCACTTTGCATTTTGTCTCTAAGTGTCAAGTCATTCATCCACCTAGGTATTCTCATCTTAGCAACGATTAACTTTGTATTATGATTTTTTCTTTTAAAGACCAACATTTTGCACCATAAAGCATTGCAAGTCTCACCATCAAATCATAAAATTTTCTTTTAAGAGGTACATTTTTTATCGCACAATAGACCCAATGCACTCTTCCGCTTCAACCCACCAACCTGAATTCTAGTAATAACATTGTTGGCATCACTTTTGGATGTCATATATTCAGGTGTCCGCTTGAATGCCACAAGACTGTTTATACCTTCCAGTAATCTGAGACATTTATCTGGATCAACCGGTAAGCGCCTCAAGTACTGAACTAGTGCCAATCTCAATTTAGCCCTACCCAGGAGAATTCTCCATGGGGCGACATTAATTCCAACATGGGACACGTTTAATGTTTATCTTGTTATTTAAAGGCTATACCAATCTATTTGAAGCCTCCGGTGGCCAAGGGAAGTCATTAAACCCTCTCACACGCATTTTGAAAAAATGTTGGATTTTGGACCTATCAACCTACACCAATGTCTAAGATGCCTGTCGGCATTAAAATCCCTAAATTAAAACCTCTCGAGTGTGTTGACCTCATTTTTGATGAGGTCTTCTCTTCTTCTTTTTTAGTACTTAGGATCTAGCCTTAGGCTTTTCCTTTGACTATCTTAGAGGACTAGAATTGGGATCCACCACTTAGAAATTCAAACCACTTCTTAACTCCCCGCAAACTCCACAAACTCGACCGTAGACCCCTAATCACCTAAAGAGTTGAAATCAAATGTGGAAGTTTAAAGGATGGGTTCCTATAGGACTCTTTGGCCTTAGATCGCCTCGAGTGGCCCGGTCCGGTGAAGGGGCTGAATTACACACACACTACACTCATACACTCGCACTTTCACACACCTCCTAAAACCTCACCCATACCTAACTCGACCTCCCGACTCATGTGAGTGATTCACATGGATGGTCCTTAACCCCTAAGCCCTGCGCAAGAGGTTAGAAACAACATAGTGGATGCCTCAAATGAGTCCCTTCATGGCTCATGTGGGCTTGATATGGCTTCATGGCTCAACCAAAATGATTTTATTCCACTTACATTTACTCAATCTTCATTTTTCTAAATTTTCAATTTTTGACCCCCGGGACCCTACACCCGCCTAACATACCAAATGCCCTTGAAACTACCCAAAATTTCCAAAATTCACAAATCACCCAAAATTCATCAAAACCAATCCCAAACATTTCCACATTACTCAAATTGATCATCCATACCCAAAAATACCTCCCGATACCCTCCAAATACCCAAAATACCCCTCTTGACCCAAAAATCCAAAAATTCAGAAAATTCCCAGAAAATTTCAGAAAATCCCAAATATTCCCAATTTCATTTTTTTCAACTACACCATGGGCCAATTTGGTCAATTTACTCTAATTTTGTCAAAACCCCCAATTTGACCCATTTTAAACCTAAGTGAACCCAATGTCAAACCAAACCTACTCAATTGACCCAAATTCTGGTCCAATTCAATTCTAAACTTCAATTGAACATTCCCAACACCAATCTAGACCAAATCCAAGTCCAATTTGATTGACATTTGGATCCAATTTCACTTTTGGCCTTAAAGCTCAATTTGGAACCATGACCCAAACCTAACCCAAACTCACCCAATCCAACTCCAATTGACCCCAAATCTTTCCTAAATCTTCCTTAGCATCCCCAAAAGAAAAATACTAACATGATTTTCCCAAAATTTAGACCCAGACCCCACTCAAATTCAACCCAAAGCTAAAAGGCCCAATTTTGACCTAAACCCAAACCTAACCCAAATGAGCCCAAACCCCAAAATCAAAGCCCAACCAAAGTCAAAACCTCTTTGAAACACTCCCATAAATATTTCTCAACATTAATTTTACATCAATTTCAACCCTAGCCTCAACATTGGCCCAACTTGGCCCACTTTGACCTATATTGGCCCATTCACCAAAAGAGCCCAAATTCAACCCAATTCAAACCCAAATCACCCCCAATTTGCTTCAAGTCACTCATGACACATCCATGAGCTAAACCCAACAATTATTTGGCCCAACCTCTTTACAAAATTCCCATCCATAAATTCATTTTAAACTTAAAGGCCCATTCCTTAAACCATTTTAAAAGCCCATCTTTTACCACATACAAAAGCCCAAAATTGGTCCCAAAGCCCATATGACATTTCCCCTCATCATACTTTCAATTAAACTCAATACCTAAGTCCTAAATTCATCATCAAATCATCCCAAATCAAGCCATATGCCAATTCCCATTAAAATACCAAAATTTTTCTTAAACCCTTTTTCATGAAATCGACTCCACTTTCCCCAAGCCAAAGGTGAGCCATGAAGCCATGCATGAGCCACATGTGAGCCATGAGAGCCTTGGACACTCCACCATGCCATATTGGGTAAGAAGAGGGAGGGCTTTCCTTAATCCCTAAAGCTCATTAGCCTTAATCATGATTCACCTAAACTTAAATTTAATCCAAATATATTTGGATGGAGACTTCTCCATGCCAAACCAGCTGATCCCTTTGATCCCCCACAGCATCCAAAGCCACCTCGAGGGGTGCACCAAGCCCAAATGGGTGGATTGACCCATTTAGACTCAAAACTAGCCATGCCCCATTCTACTTTGGATCAAAGCCTTTACACATGGCAATTGCCAATTGCTCGCACCAAGTCCCAGCTCCGACCCACCCGACCTTGAGGGTGACCCATGCCCGGCCGGCCGACCACTGGTCGCCGGAAAATACCATGGCCGAGAGCTCACATGTGAGCCAACTTTGGAATTCTTCCTCGTCGAGCCGCCCCATCCCCAGTGGCCATTAGTAACTGTTCTTCTCTTGCCAAGAGCGGCTAATCCCAAGCCCTAACTCTCCCCAGGAGGCCCTCCACCCTCTCCTATTTAAACACCACCCCTTCTCGGCCATGAGAGGTGCTGAAACAAACCTTAAGGAAACTCTGCCAAAATTGTTCCAGACTACTCCCCATACATAGAGAACCTGATCCCCACTGAAATCCCCCTATCATTTCCTCTCTGTGAGCTCAATTTCAGAGTTGAAATCCAAGCCCGAAACCAGGACACTTCTCCACAGTGAGCCAATCCCCAAATTGATTGGTCCTGCACCTTCACCAGACCAAGAGAAGGTGTCCACCAGCAAAAGCCCCATCTCCGAGGCCACCCAGCTTGCTCCGGCCTCCAAGCTTTGTGATCGAGCGCGTGGTCAAAATCCTACCTGGCAATTCACTGGACCAGGGAGACTTCATCCGGAGCTTCGTCGGGATCCAATCGAAGGTGAAACAACCCTCGGATCGAAGCCACACTTCTCCGAGCAAAGGTATGGCCTCACTCTTCTTCCCGAGCTTCTGAACATTCTCCATTTTTATTGAGTAAATTTCATCCCACATAAACCGTATGGATGTGTTCGTCTTCTCAAGACGAATCCATAGAGCATAAGAACACGAAAATCTATCGAGTATCGAGTGAGATATTAGGGATTTAGTGTGGACGGCTCTCGGGTGAGGACGCTCGGGGACGATGAACGGATGCCGTCCATTTAATACACGCGCGGACGGACAGCTCAGATGGCGTCGGACCAAAAGATGGTACGTGAACCGCGGGACCCGGAGCGCTGAGTCAGATGGCGGCGTCGAATGGGGGCGCGACACGCGGCGTTTCGGAGCTGCCGAGGTTGACGCGGCGCCGCGTGGATAAATAGAAAATTAGGGTATTTTTCTATTTATTTAATTCCCTAAACTTCGAAAATCCATAACTTTATGTAGAAAAATCGAGAAAAATAAAATAAAAATACCCTCTTTCTCGGTGAACGTGAGGAGAATAATGTGGAAAAGAAATTATTTAATTTCATCAAGTATTTTATTTTTAATGATTTAATTTCCTTCTGCATTGTTTTAATTCCCCATGCATATAGAAAATTCACCATGGCATGAGACCATAGGGCTTTTGAAGCCTCTGAATTTGGGAACATTCCCCGAATTTTCCAAAGTCGAGGCCATCCCTATGAGAAGTTATTGATTTTTCAAATTCATGTTATCGTTTTGAGTATTTTAATTCCAATAATTAGCATGTTGTGAAATAAATTCTAGGAAAATTTGGTGATGTCTCTTATGATCGGAGGACCCTAGGAAAAATAGGTTTTGAGTTAACTTATTTAAAATAACCCTAATTGGCTTGAACACCCAAAATAGATCCCTAATTAATTAGAGCTAACCACACATCAAATTGACTTGAAATCAATTCTCCACTGACCTTTAGGATCAGAGGAACACACCATAAAAATTTGAAGTCAATTGGACTTAGTTAGCCTCTACTAAATGGGTTGATTAAGCCATTTAGTCATTTTAAACTTTAAAAATTCATAACTTTCAAAATACCTTTCAAAAATTCACCAAATTGGTTTTGGAGAATCTCTGATATCAGAGGAATTTAATAAAATTAAAATTTCAATTTTCTAAAAAAGTTAATTTTTTAGAATTATTTTAATATTTTAATAATTAAAAAATAATAAAAATCACAAAAATAATAAAATTCACCAAAATGTCACATTTTGAATTTTAATCACTTAGGAACAAATCCCATATTTTTCTTAGGTCTATTTAATGAGATATTAAATTTTAAAGCCCTAAGGTAATTTTAAAATTAAAAAAATGTATTTTCTAGCCTTTTCACTAAAATAATTATAATAAATCAAAGAAAAATCAGAAAATTGCAAAAATTGATTCTCTGATTTCCTTGATATCAGAGAGATTTTTGAAAAATATAAAATTCAGTTTTCAACCTTTATTTTATTTTTAAATTAATTAACACTTCAAAACTTAAAATAATTATAATAAAAATAATATAATTCAAAAAATCACCAAAATTGGTCTAACTGGTCCTCTAGTCATTAGGAATGTCCCCTAATTTTCTTAAGGACAGAAACTTTCCTTAGTCATGTTATTAAATTTTCCTTGGAAATCTCTATTTTCTACCAAAAATAATTATATAAATAAATTAAATACAGAAAAATCACATTTTTTCCTCTCATGTCTTTATTGACATATGAGTGAAGTCACGTAAAAATTTCAAGTTTATTTTAGCTCAATTTAGTGAGTTATGAAATTATTAAGCTTAAAGGGCAAAGTGGTAATTAAAATTTTAACCCTTAATTAAAACTTTAGGTTTAATAAAATTAACAAGTAAAATATTTGATCTTAATCTGATTTGGATGATGGAAATTTAAATAATTAAAGGGTAGAAACCCATTAAACAATTTAAAATAATTGAAATAAACTTTAATTAAATAATTGATTAAATTTGGGAAGAATAATAAAATTGAAATTATTAAAATAGGGATATTGTTAGGAAGAGATTTATTCTTTAATTTAAAAATCCCTAAATTAATCATCTCATTAATATTTAATTCTTAATTAAAATGATAACTCAAATTTAAAATATTAAAAGACTTAATCATTAAACTAAAGTTAAATTATTAAACTCTTTTAAAATTTCAATTAAAGTTAAAAATAAAATTAAATTAAATAAATCAAATTGAATTAAATTAAATTAAATCAAATTAAATTAAATTAAAGACAAATTAAATTAAATTAAATTAAATTAAATTAAATTAAATTAAATTAAAATTAAATTAAAATTAAAAGTAAAATTAAATTAAAGATTAAATTAAATTAAATTAAATTAACAAATTAAATTAAATTAATTGAATAAATTAAATTAAATTAAATTAAATAATTAAATTAAATTAAATTAAATTAAAACATATTAAATTAAATTAAATTAAAATTAAATTAAATCAAATTAAATTAAAATTAAATCAAATTAAATTAAATTAAAGGAAATTAAATCAAATTAAATTAAATTAATTTAACATCAAATCAAACTAAATTGAATTAAATTAAATTAAATTAAATTGAAATTAAAATTAAATTAAATTAAATTAAAGTTAAATTAAATTGAATTAAATAATATCACCTAATTCATAAAGAAATTAAATATGAAGTAACTTGAACACTATTCCAAATTTAAACCCATTAATTGAAGTTAAACTAAATCACAAATCATTGGAACACCAATTTGCCCTCGAAAACTTTAATTATCATAACTCCTAAACGAATATTAAATGAAATGTTACTTCACTTATAGGATATTCAAATGTCCTAGTTCATCGAACGAAGATAACAACAAAACTTAACTAAACCTCGGACGATTAATTCATTTGTGTAATTGAATTCATTTGGACTTAAAACAATCCCGGAAATATTGAAAAGATGTTTAAGATTTGCCTTAAGCACTTCCTCGATATGATAGGATGTTCATAAGAACAATTGAACTTAATTGCTTCTTTGATGAAGAAAATCGTCTTCAAACCAAAACACGAGAACCTAGACGTCATAGGAAATGACTAGCTATAGGATTAGGAATTTGGTAGAAAACCATGACCCTTCCCTTAGCTTTACCTAGGAACGTGCTTAAATATTCTAATTGTGTTTTAAGTGCGGCTTGGGATGACGGGAAGACCCTCCAGTACGCTTTTATTTTATTGCAATTTACTTTCTTGCAATTTACATTATTGCAATTTATTTAATCGCATTGCACTTACTTTTCTTGCATGATAAACAACTGTTGCATGAAAACCCACAACTTTAGGATAATCCCTAAAACTGAAACCGAAACTAAATTAAAAGTCATTGCAAGATAAAATTCACAGCCACAACATTTCAAAATATAAAACAATTCAAAATTTAATTACAAATAGAACACAAAACTGTAATTACAACTAAATTAAAACGTCCTGTTGGATGATCGGGAATACCTCGGATGATGTAACATACGTGTTTGCTAACGGGATTTCCCACGGTCTAAATGAAAGTGCAGAACTCATTTAGTTGAGTTTAGCAAATTCATCTGGACTAAGTGAATCCGATAAAAATAATTATGCCGGAAGGATGGAACCGTGGGATCTTAACCGGTGTCGTTATAATCAACTTTAAGATTTGTTTTAATTAAAATATTGAAAACACTTGAAAATTAAGATTTTCTCTAAACCAAAACACTTTTCTCATCTCCTGATTTATGACTTCTAAAATTAAACCTCTGCAACAACAAGGAGCCTGGAGCATGGTGGGCAGCACGGCCATCGTCGTCAGCAAAACTTGAATCTACATCAGCAAAACTTTCCTAGAATTAAACAACAAAGCCATAGGATTTTGAGGTAGTTTGCCTAGTGCAACATAAATCCTCAACCTCTTCGTTAGGCATTTGCATTGCAAATTAAGCCCTAACCGGTCCTAGGACTCCGAGGTAGTCGTCCGATACGACATAAACCCTCATATTCTTCGGGGCTATTTGCATGATTCTATCATATAAATATAAGTCCTAATTAACTAAAATTGGCAAGATTGAAATATCAGATAAATGTTAGGACTTTCCTAAATTCAAGCCAAACAATAGGATAGTCGGGAAATTACCGAAGTTCGCTTCGAATCCGTAATTTCTCCTACCTTTCTTCCTTTGAATTCTCAAAACAAAATGTTCCAAACTTGATCCATTCTCTATTGAAATTCCAAAATTCAATCCTTTGAAAACTTAAACTTTGAAATTCTTGAGAGCAGAATTATTGATTATTATCGAGAGTTTTCTTAGGTGATTCTCGTCACTTAAGATGTAATTAACTATAAGGGCTTGCCCTTATAGAGAATTTTAAGAACCCAGGTAATATAAACCCCGTTTAATGCTTTCATATTAAGCGGGGAATTTGTCGGCTTATAAAATTGGTTCGCGGACCAAACGGATGTCACAAATCTTTTAGTTTGTTTAATCGATCCCCACCGTCGAGCGATGTGTCTATCCTTAGGGATAGATACATGGTTTGTGGTGTGGTGCTCGTTTATATAAACTATTTGGGATGTGAGATCAGTTGATTTCATATCTTGAAATTTTCAAATTTAAAATTATTTTCAAAAAAAATCAAATACTACTTTTCAAATTATTTATTTAAATTAAATTAAAAATTCGCCGACAATTTCTGTAGGCGACCCCTTTTCAAAATACAATACAACCCAAAATTATGCCGACAGAGTGTTTATTTTTTAGCTATGGGGTCATATTTTATTGATAGGTGGTTTATTGTAGCTTTCAGCTTAGTGAAAATGTTTTTACGGACATTCAGGCGTAAAAATGAGTTTTGGACAGCTCGGGCTGTACTTGGCCCTGAGCAACTGTTTACGTCTGATACGACGCACCCTCAGCATCCACCCCAATGTGAGAGAACCTATTTTCACGCCTAGATAGTCTTTGGTAGTTGAGGGATCCATAAAAAGCCATCCGTGCGAAGCTGTGCGTACTCATGAGTGAAAAAAAGGCACAAAGAGGCAAGCCCTTTTGACGGGCTTGCATGCTCTAGCACTTAAAAATGGGCGCAAATGTGCCCAACACACTGATAGACGTCCCCTAAAATCCGTTAAATGTCCTATGGGCGCTCAAACGCCCATATTGGGCACTTTTGCACCCACCTCTCAGTCTACGACCATTTGAAGCACTATTTTGCACTCTGGACGCTTAAGTACTAGTCTTGAGTGCTTGAGAACCCAATTTTCTGCGCACAATGTTTCGCCAACCTGACAACCCTATGTTTCTGTGCCACTGTGGCCGCTTTTGCTCCCTATATAAAAATACCGTGAACTTAGCGCTTGGCCCTTTTGAGCCCGCTTCAATGCTTGGTCCTTTTGGGCCTGCTTCAGCGCTTAAGTGCCTGGTTGGTTTTTTACACAAAATTTTTTTTTTGCTGGGTCACATTGTTTTAGCTCAGATGGAGGAAACCATTAACAGAAACTTTTGCATGGTTCCCATAAGACTTATGGAAGGGGTCAAGGTAAATTAGAGGACATCATATCAAACCTTGCCGTTTTTGTTCAATGGGATACTTTTGTAGGTTGTGTCGAGTAGATGAATCAGGCAAAGCTCAATGCATGCGAGAGGAGATTTTAGGATCTCGACAAACCAAGCAAAAAGAGGAGATATGCCTTATTTGTGGAGGATTCTCCACTATTGTTCAAACTGAGAGAGAGCTATAGGGAGAGGAGAAGAGAGATTTCAGGAGGAACAGAGCTCAAGTGAAGGAGAACTTCTTTCTTCCTGTCTTTTTTCTGTTGCTCTTCCTTTCCTGCATTGAGAGTGCTTCTTTCTTCATCATTTTCTTCCTGCATTTTCCAGAAGAGAGTAAGGCATGGGAGGAGGTCTGAAAAGGGGGAGATAATCTTGGAGAGGAGATCAAACAAAGAAGACACCTTCTTTCTCTTCTTGTCTTCATTTTCTTCCACTAAGGAAAATCATTTTTTTGCACCTTCCTCTTTCTCTTCCACCACCAATCTTCGGAAGAGGATGAGAGAGCTTGAAGAAGATTTCAAGAGCAAGGGAAAGTGAGACGTCTCCTTCTAAAAGGAGAGCTTCTACTCGCTATGAAGAAGAGAAGAAGTCGTCATCTCCTACATAAGGAGAGCTTCCTTTCACACTTGGGATAAGAAAAAGAGGCGACACTACTTGAGGAGAGCTTCATCTTTGCAACCAAGGATATCATCCAACATTGCATAAGTGATAAACTTGTTCCCTTGCATTTTCCTTTTCTTAGCTAGAGATTTTTAAGATAGTGCTAGAGATTTTAAGGGCTAGGTTGTTATTTTCCTAGAGAAAGCAGCTACGATAGTAATCTGTCATAAACAAATCCCCTATGAATCTGAGTGACCTTCCATGTAAAAGCCTTAGCCTAAACCCAAATAAGTAGAAATCCACATTTCTCCCACTTTTGGAAGTTCTTATATTATATGGAAATGTTGGAACACTTGAGATATGTAGAATAAAAAAGCTCTGTATCTAGTTCAACCTATAAATAGTGGAGAATTTTTTCTTCGAAGCATCAGAGTTCGAAATACCCCACACTGTGCGCCAAGTCGGAGTCGGTTATGCCACACATCCATGAATTGAAACACCTATGCGAGAGCGCTAGGAGAGTATGGCTCGCTACTGGGCATTAGCATTTGCATTGCATTGTGTGCTTTCTCATTATGAATGTCTTTGTATTCTGCATGTTGTGTATAGCGTGTTGGTTCGACAGCAGACACGGTTCGGTCGACCGACCACATTGGTTCAACCAACTGCCACGGCTCGGTAGACCGACCATGTTGGTTCGATCGGTCGCCCCAACTCGGTCGAACGATCACTTTGGTTTGAATGGTCACCGCGTCCGGGCTAACTGACCACTTTCATTCGACTGGCCACCATGACCCAGACAATCAATCACTTAGGTCCAATCGGTTACGCCTGGTCCAACCAACCCTTTGGCTACGATGTCCTAGGTTGACCATCCCGATCGATCCAATGGGTCAAACAGTCGACATCACTTGCATGATGTATGCATTGCATGTACATTCACATCATTTGCATGATGGTGCATGACTTGGTTTACATTCACACATGTAAATATTAAAAATACTTGTTGATGTGCATTTTAATTAACTCGTTTTCATTATATTTTGCCTTCAGCACATGCCATATTAGACGTCACTTCGAACATCAGCACCCGCAATATCTCCTCCATGTGTTTGGGGCTCGATACTTGCATTCCTTTGGTGATTGGCGACTAGCTATGATATTTTGTTGTGTGTGAATTTCTCTAGAGAAGGACACGCCCATCATCTCTTGTGGCACCATTTGGTTGCCACAAGCTTTGCATGTTTTTCACTAAATTTGGATCATGCCTTAGAGCCTCTAAAACTGTTGAGTGTGCAACATGTGTGCATTTGAGTTATGTCATTTGTATGTTGCTTGATACTCTTCCATCATGTTTGCCCATACCACATTTGAGTAATCATGATGTTGAACCTTGTGTGATGTCTGCTTTCTTTTGCATTTGTCTGCATGCTTTGGTAGCTAATCAGACTCGCTAGGTGAGTGACCCTATATCGGATGTGATGCTTTAATGAGCATTTTTTGTCAGGTATATCTCGGGGAGCACTGCAAGTTAAAACAACATAATTGACACAAGTATGGTTGTGCTACGGATCCAAGAGATCTAACTTATGTCACTTGAAATGTTATGGGTTTGTACTTAATGACCCTATTTTAAAATAAGAAATTGTTTTTCTATTTATTATATACATCCTAATTTTAAAATTATTCATATAGCAACCTAGACCATATGTAAGGCCAACTTTCTTTAAAAAAAAAGATCTATCTTTGCTGACATTTATTAGATCCCTTGGATCTTTAGGACGGGGCCGATGTGGCAACCCCGTTAAAGTCATACATACCCAAAGGCTTTACCCTGAGCACTTAGATGCTAGATAGGATATTTCTCATTAGATGGTGTGCTAGGCTAGGGTTAAGGTGTTAGGTAGTCTTTTCCAATGTCTAGCCATTGTTTTTTACTGATTTGGTTTTTGTAGCCAGACATCACTTTTTGTGCTTTTAGTGTGTTTGCCTGTTTATTGATTTTGAAATATATGTTAGTATATTATGTTTGTCTTCTGTAGAGAATCATGCCAATAAATATACACACAACACACACACATGTACAAAAAGGAAGGAGCAATATAACGACTTATATACTAATCCTTTTCCGCAAGCACTGCTTAGCTCTCCCGCCAGGCATGACTTAGACACGTTGCATGTAGATAACATTTACGCTAACATGTTTATGTGCATGTAGAGTCTTTTTTTTTTACTTGTTATACTTTTTATAGTCCTTAAGAGAGTCCTAAAGTGGAAATAAGATATGGGCACGTGTTCCGAGGCAATTGGCACGGAAACCACATGTCGGGAGACCTGGAGCATATGCTCGTGTCTTATATCTTAATTCCACATTTTATATTGTTTTATAAAATTAGGACAAGACATGTATATGCAGAGTCCTATTATTATTTTTTCTTTCTGGGACATGTTGTCGACTTAGTTGCACTGATTATTTTTATTTCATATTTGGTTTGTTTTTCCTGCTTTCTTGCATGGTCGTATGCTTGGATTGGTTTCGCCCTTTTTTAGCTTGTGCTTTGTCTGGGAATTGTGTGAATCACTTAAACTCATTAAGTACCTTATAATTTTAAAATTTCTACAAAATCTTAATAATAAAAGATAAAAATTAACTAAGAATTATAGTTAAATTATTTAGGACTTTTAAAGAATGTGCTTTACTTTTTTGCATGGCCATCGGGCCAGTTTTAAAATGGTTCACATGCATGGTTATACACCACATCATGCTTAATGGGGCTTCCATGCTTAGGGATAAATCTTTGCATCATTTTACATGTCCCGGAGAAGTTCCCATGATTCTTCAACCCGACTGACCCAACATATGTTTTATACTTAGGCGGTTATCTAGCACGCTTAGGGTGTTAGATGCTTCCTTAACCTAAAAGGGATTTAGGTCCTTTGTTGAGAGCGTTTACAGTTTTGTAGCTGGATCTCTCTTTTCCTTTTTTTCCAGTGGTTACTCCCTATATCGGAAGGTATAAGTCTCATCCCTGTGAGCTCTACCTATATAGGCCTTAGGATTAGAGTTTCCTTTCTTTTGACCTTAGCGCTATTGAGATTTTCTTGGGCGACGCAATTCATGGATTCTTGACAAAGAGTCTCCGATTGTGTTGGGTCGACTAACATCACAATCAGGTATACTTAGGGTCCTAATAGCTTGGACTGATGGATCTATGGTATCCGGACCCAACTATCTCTACCTATTTTAGGATTATTCTACCCTTCCTTTGTTGAGCCTCTTTGAGTCATATCACTCCTTTTGAATTTGTTAACATCATCCTGATGACTTGATTATCGATTAGCTGTCGCCTATTTGGGATACGGTGATTCACCATCTGCACTTATGACCTAGTGAGCTATGATGTATAGGAATATCACTGTCGAAATGATCTTGGTTATATTGTCGGCCTCGTATGTCGATGAGTTGCTACTCATTTGAGATGTGCGAGATTCACTCTCTGTCCTGTGGCTTAGTGAGAGCTTTGAAAGCATCTAGATGTTCCTATGAAATAACTATCTCTTGGTGACCTATTTACCAATCATGATAATGTAAATAAGACTCCTTTTATCGAGAGTATTCTTGGGTATCCCCTAAGATGTAATTAACTAAAGGGATACGTTCCTTTAGAAGTGCTCTTGACCCATAATAAAAATATTCTTTTTGGTTCTCTGGTTATGAGTAGCTTATGTAGGGATTTTTTTGTGGATTTCTTGTTTTGAGGTATTTCAATCTGATCTTGTTCGGATGTATACTCTCAACCTATCAAAAGAGGATTACCCTTACATAAGCCCTCAATATTTGTCTATCTTCGTCGTCTATCCTATCTTTTTTGAATTTTCTCATCTTCATATTATTTATATGATCAAAGAGAGAGATTTATTTGAAAAAATGAATCATATGAAGACGATATATAAATAGACAAACTAGCAACTTCGAGTTTTTAAAAGAACAAAAAATAAATATCCTCGTCTATATCACCATCACTTTGAACAGTAGACTCAAGATATCTAAAATGTTCATTTTTGTGTGCTTAAAAATGTTCCAATTTCAAGTATGGTTGAACTTATGATTGAGGATACGTTAATTCATTAATAACTTAATGGTGAGATTCATATTGATGTTTAGAGAGTATTTGTGCTTTATAACTTCTTAGAACTTCAAATCTCAAAATTATCAGGAACTAGAGTAGGTAGGAAACTATAAATATTAGATATCTATTGGGGATTCCTTTTGAATCCTAGAGAGTAAGGCTCTCCAACCACTAGTGACCCTGGTGGTGACCTAATCACAAAGTTTGGCTCCCAAATAAATTTGAGTAGTGCACCTTTTCTCATATTTGGCAAAATAAGATTTGTATTGTAATGTGTTTCTTGAATTGAATATTTTAAGTTTTGTACATAAGGAGCAAATAATTCATCACTAAAAAATTCTATCCAACTAAACATATACCATGACAATTGTATGCGAACAATAAATTTTTAGGATCTATTTTTGTATCATCCAAACTAAATTTTTGATGAACTTATTATTATGAATAAGTCCTATGAATGCCCAATAGAAAATTCAAAATAGGTTAAATGATATTTTTAACCTAATAAATGATTTATTGTTAAATTAAAGCTTTAAACAAATTTAAAAGAACACAATTGTTGAATTAAGTTTTTTTTTAAAAAAAAACTTGTTTATATTATCTTTTTTTTTAAATAGTAAAAATAGAAAACAAAATTTAATAATTTGGTTACTTGTTTGGAATCATTTTTATCTCTGTTTTTTTTTAGTTACTCTGGCTAATCTTAACTTAGAGTGATATAAAGTTATTCTTGTTATTGTTTATCTTAATGGCTATGATCTAATTTAGTGGGCCTAAATGAATATATTCTCTAATTTAATGGTATAAAAGAATATATTATGATTGTGTGAAGGTGTATTGGTCTAAGCATAGATATATTATTGTTCTTATCCCTTCTAATGGAGAAAAATTTGCGTCCGTCAACCGTACGCAGAGCTGCGTACATAAAAATGTACGCGGGTGTTACACGGGCATTATAAGGATGTTACAAGCGTGTTATAACTTCCTTATACCTCCCGTGCAACTCACTTTTAACCCGCGCTTTTATTTCATCTATTTGTACACATGAGTTACACTAGAGATACAACGGGGTTATAACCCCCATGTAACTCCCGTGTAATGCCCGCATACATTTTTACATACGCAGCTCTGCTTACGGTTGACGAACACAAATTTTTTCCCTTCTAATGAGGATAATCTTGAGCCAAAAATAAATTCATTCTCAAATTAAATGGTTGGAAAGAACATCTTTGATTGTTATGTCAAGGTGGAGTGGTGAAAACATATTTAGTGTAAATGTCACTTAATAAAGCATAGTTTATACCATAGTTTATATCAATTGAGGTTTAAATTTTAATACTAACCAATTTTTTGCATCTCCATTCTCTATGTAATGTAATCAATTAACAATATACATCCAAATCATCTAAACAATATGCAAGTCACCAACACTCATCATATCTTGTTAAGAAGATTGTATATTGTCTTATTGCCTCAATTATTGTTTATTTCATATGGCAAAGAGGGACAAAAGATTCTCTTGTTAGAAATTTTCTTTAGATTTTCCAAATAGATTTTGATCGAATCAAAATCTCTTAGGAAATTGCCACGAGAATCTTTCGTTCACGTTCAATTTAAATTAATGAGAAAAACTGAATCGATACAATAGCGGAAGCGTACCTGAATCCATTTGATCGATTGCAAGCAATGATCTTCCAATCTGCAGATTTTCCGGAGTTTTCCTTAGTTTCTCTCGTTGATGGGGAACAAGAGAATTTTTAGACTATGCAGATCAGGGACCATTACCCCTCTATTTATTGTAACCAACTGGTGGTTATAAAGGATTGCTTAATTCCAATTCTGCCCCTCATTAAATTAGAATTTGCACTTATAGTATCCACACTTATAATTTCATGACAAATGTGCCTAAAGTCGTAAACTTTACTAATTAATTAGACCACAATAATTTTGACTTATTAAATAATGACCCAACACATTTATTAATTACATTGTAGTCCCATAATAATCTAACAATCTCCCACTGGACTATATATGTAAAAAATAAATGTGTCAACCTTAGAGCGCTCAAAATTTGTTGTCATTATTATAAAGGCACATTACAATCGGTCAATTAATCATATCAATATAGGATCAAAGCAGTTTTCATTGTATTTGTCACAACTAAACCTATCAATGGTCACATATATTAATATAATCAAATGACATAGATCAATCATAAATGTGTGGAATGAAAATTACATGCAAGGTGGTCAGTTCATGTCAATTTTCAACTGGTCCTACTTTACTTAAGTGAGATCAAACTTTAACTATACAGAGTGTACTGAACTGAATAAAATACCATATTTCTGATCAGAAAATATCCAAATATGTTTTGTACACAAAATAAAACATAGAGCTAAAAATATAAGTTAACAAACTCCCACTGAATCTTGTGCGGCTTATTTTAGGTTTGTGTTGTATTTTGAAGAGGGGTCGCCTAACAGAAGTTGTCGGCGAATTTAAATTTTAAATTTAATTTAAATATATATAATTTAGAAAGTAGTATTTGATTTTGAAAATAATTTTTAAATTTGAAAGTTTTAAGATATGAGATTAAACCGATCTCACATCCCCGAATAGTTTATATAAACGAGCACCGCACCACAAACCGTATATCTATCCCTAAGGATAGACACACTGCTTGATGGTGGGGCTCGATCAAATAAACTAGAAGTTTTGTGACATCCGTTTGGTCTCGAACCAATTTTATAAGCCGACAAATTCCCCTGCTTAATATGAAAGTATCAAACGAGGTTTATATTACTCGGGTTCTTTAAAATTCCCTATAAGGGCAAGCCCACTATAGTTAATTACATCTTAAGTGACGGGAATCACTTAAGAAAACTCTCGATAATAATCAATAACTCGCTTTCAAGAATTTCGAAAGTTTAAGGTTTTCGAAAGATTGAATTTTGGAATTTCGATAGGAATGGATCAAATTTTGGAACTTTTTGTTTTGTGAATCCAAAGGAAGAGAGGTAGGAGAAATCACCGATTCGAAGTGAACTTCGATAATTTCCGACTATCCTATTGTTTGTCTTGAATTTAGGAAAGTCCTAATGTTTATTTGATATTTCGATCTTGCCAATTTCAATTAATTAGGGCTTATATTTGTATGATAAAATCAAACAAATAGCTCTAGAAAATGTGAGGGTTTATTGTCGTATCGGACGACTACCTCGGAATCCTAAGACCGGTTAGGGCTTAATTTGCAATGCAAATGCCTAACGAAGAGTTGAGGATTTATGTTGCACTAGGCGAAGCTACCTCGAAGTCCTATGGCTTGGTTGTTTTAATTCTAGGAAAGTTTTCTTTGAAGTAGACTCGGGTTTTGCTTGATGACGATGGTCGTCTTTGCCCACCATGCTCCGAGCTCCTTGTTGTTGTAGAGGTTT
The DNA here is from genome assembly GCA_022702705.1 of Papilionanthe hookeriana x Papilionanthe teres. Classification (NCBI taxonomy): domain Eukaryota; kingdom Viridiplantae; phylum Streptophyta; class Magnoliopsida; order Asparagales; family Orchidaceae; genus Papilionanthe; species Papilionanthe hookeriana x Papilionanthe teres. Next base: position 72,204,680 of record CM040426.1, on the reverse strand, counting down.
AGTTTTAGAAACCATAAATCAGGGGATGAGAGAAGTGTTTTGGTTTAGAGAAAATCTTAATTTCCAGGTGTTTTTTGTGTTTTAATTAAAACAAATCTTAAAGTTGATTATAACGACACCGGTTAAGATCCCACGGTTCCATCCTTAGGCATCGTTATTTTTATCGGATTCACTTAGTCCGGATGAATTTGCTAAACTCAATTGAATGAGTTCCACACTTTCATTTAGACCGTGGGAAATCCGTTAGCAACACGTAGGTTACATCATCCGAAGTATTCCCGATCATCCAACAGGACGTTTTAATTTAGTTGTAATTGTAGTTTTGTGTTCGTTTGTGATTAAATTTTGAGTTGTTTTATATTTTGAAATGTTGTGGCGGTGAATTTTATCTTGCAATGACTTTTAACTTAATTTTGGTTTTCGGTTTTAGGGGCTATCCTAAAGGTGTGGGTTTTCATGCAACTTGTTGTTTTATCATACAAGAAAAGTAAAATGCATTTGCGATAAAGTAAATTGCAAGAAAGTAAATTGCAAGAAAGTAAATTGCAATAAAATAAAAGCGTACTCGGAGGGTCTTCCAGTCATCCCAAGCTGCACTTAAAACACAATTAGCATATTTAAGCAAGTTCCTAGGTAAAGCTAAGGGAAAGGTTATGGTTTTCTACCAAATTCTAATCCTATAGCTAGTCATTTCCTATGACGTCTAGGTTCTTTGTGTTTTGGTTTAAGGACGATTTTCTTCATCGAAGAACAATTAAGTCCAATTGTTCTTATAAATATCCTATCATATTGAGGAAGTGCTTAAGAAGAATCTTAAACATCTTTTCGATATTTCCGAGGATTGTTTTAAGTTCAGAATGAATTTAATTATACAAATGAATTAATCGTCAAAGAATTTCAAGTTTTGTTAACTTGCTCGAGTGAACTAGGACATTTGAATATCCTATGAGTGAAGTGACACTTCATTTAATGTTTTATTTAGGAGTTATAATAACTAAAGCTTTGAGGGTAAGTTAGTATTCGAATGATTTGGTTTAAGTTAAAGAGTTTAAATTTGGAATAGTGTTCAAGTTGTTTTATATTTAATTTCTTTTATGTCTTAGGTGATGTTGTATTTAATTTAACTTAATTTAATTGAGTTTTAATTTAGTTTAACATAGTTCAATTTAATTTGATTTGGTGTTTAATTAATTTGATTTGATTTAATTTAATTTAATTATTTAATTTAATTTAATTTAATTTAATTTAATTTAATTTAATTTAATTTAATTTAATTTAATTTAATTTAATTGTTTAATTTAATTTAATTTAATTATTTAATTTAATTTAATTTAATTGTTTAATTTAATTTAATTTAATTTTAATTAATTTAATTTAATTGTTTAATTTAATTTAATTTAATTATTTAATTTAATTTAATTTAATTTAATTATTAAATTTAATCTTAATTTAATTTATCTTTAATTTACTTTATTTTTAATTTTAATTGAAATTTCAAAAGAGTTTAATAATTTAATTAAGTCTTTTAATATTTTAAATTTGAGTTATCATTTTAATTAAGAGTTGAATATTAATTGATATAATTAATTTAGGGATTTTTAAATTAAAGAATAAATCTCTTCCTAATAAAGATCCCTTATTTTAATAATTCCGATTTTATTATTCTTCCAAATTTAATCTATTATTTAATTAAAGTTTAATCATTTTAAAATTATTTAATGGGTTTCTACCCTTTAATTATTTAAATTTCAATCATCCAAATCAGATTAAGATCAAATATTTTACTTGTTGATTTTTTTATTAAACCTAAAGTTTTAATTAAGGATTAAAGATTTTAATTACCATTTTACCCTTTAAGCTTAATAATTTCATAACTCACTAAATTGAACTTAAATGAACTTGAAATTTTTATGTGACTTTACTCATATGTCAATAAAGACATGAGAGGAGAAAATGTGATTTTTCTGTATTTAATTTATTTATATAATTATTTTTGGTGGAAAATAGAGATTTTCAAGGAAAATTTGATAACATGACCAATGGAAAAGTTTCTGTCCTTAAGAAAATTAGGGGACATTCCTAATGACCAGAGAAGCACTTGGACCAATTTTGGTGATTTTTTGAATTATATTATTTTTATTATAATTATTTTGAGTTTTGGAGTGTTAATTAATTTAAAAATAAGATAAATGTTGAAAAATGGATTTTATATTTTTCAAAAATCTCTCTGATATCAAGGAAACCAGAGAATCAAATTTTGCAATTTTCTGATTTTTCTATGATTTATAATAATTATTTTAGTGAAAATGCTAGAAAATACATTTTTTTAATTTTAAAATTACCCTAGGGCTTTAAAATTTAATATCTCACTAAATAGACTTAGGAAAAATGTGGGATTTGTTCCTAAGTGATTAAAATTCAAAATGTGACATTTTGGTGAACTTTATTATTTTTGTGATTTTTATTATTTTTTAATTATTAAAAATATTAAAATATTATTAAAAATCAACTTTTTAGAAAATTGAAATTTTAATTTTCTTAGGTTCCCCTGATATCAGAGAGGCTCCAAAACCAATTTGGTGAATTTTTAAAAGGTATTTTAAAAGTTATGAATTTTTAAAGTTTAAAATGGCTAAGTGGCTTAATCAACCCAATTAGTGGGGCTAACCAAGTCCAATTGACTTCAAATTTTTATGGTGGATTCCTCTGATCCTAAAGGTCAGTGGAGAATTGATTTCAAGTCAATTTGATACTTGGTTAATTCTAATTAATTAAAGACCTATTTTAGGTGTTTAAGCCGATTAGGGTTAATACGAGTGAATTAATTCGAGTCCTATTTTTCCTAGAGTTCTCTGGTCATAAGGAACATCACCAAATATTTCTAGAATTTATTTCACAACATGCTAATTTTGGAATTAAAATACTCAAAACAACAACATGCATTTGAAAAATAAATAACTTTTCACAGAGATGGCCTACGACCTTGGAAAATTCGGGGAATGTTCCCGAGTTCAGAGGCTTCAAAAGCCCTATGGTCTCATGCCATGGTGAATTGTATACATGCATGGAGAATTAAATGTATGCGGAGAGTAAATAAATCATAAAAAATAAAATACTTAATTAAATTAAATGATTTCTTTTCCACATTATTCTCCTCCGATTCACTGAGCGAGGGGTATTTTTATTTTATTTTTGTGATTTTTCTACACAAAGATATGGATTTTTGAAGTTTAGGGAATTAAATAAATAAGAAAATACCCTAATTTTCTATTTATCCACGCGGCGCCGCGTCAACCTCGGCGGCTCCGAACGCACACGCGTCGCGCTCCCATTCGACGCCGCCACCGAGTCGGCGGCCGGGCCCCGCGGTTCTCGTACCGTCTCTCGAGTCCGACGCAATCTCGGCCGTCCGTGCGCGCGTGTATCGAATGGACGGCATCCGTTCATCGTCCCCAGTGTTCTCGCCGAGAGCCGTCCACACTAAATCCTTAAGATCTCACTCGATTCTCGATGGATTTTCATGTTCTTATACTACTATGGATTCGTCTTGAAGAGACGAACACATCTATACGGCTAACATGCATTGAAACTAAGGCATTTGAAATGGAGAATCTCCGAAGCTCGGGATGGATAGTTAACTCATACCTTAGCTCGGAGAAGTGTGGCTTCAATCCGAGAGTTGTTGCACCTTCGATTGGGTCCCGTGCAAGCTCCGGATGAAGTCTCACGGTGCAGTGAATTGCCTAGCTATGAAAGTGACCACGGCCGATCACAAAGCTTGGAGGCTGGAGCAATCGGGTGGCTTTGGAGATGGGGCTTTCGGTGGGAAACTTCTCCTCTTGGTCCGGTGAAGGTGTAGGACCAGTCAATTTGAGGATTGGCTCACCGTGGCAAAGTGTCCTGGTTTTGGGTGGAATTTCGGTTGAGAAATTGGGCTCGTTGGTGGGGATTAGGGCAAATTGACACGGGGATCAAGCGCTCGCAGGATGGTGAAGGGTTTGGAACAATTTTGGCGAGTTTCGGCAAGGTTTGTGCTTGGCTCCTCTCATGGCCGAGAGGGGTGGAGTTTAAATAGAGCTGGCTGGGGGCCTCCCGGGAGAGTTAGGGCTTGGGATCGAGCCTGCTGCGGTGAGGAGAAGATCGGCCATGGTGACCACTAGGGATGGGGCGGCTCGGCAAGTGAGAATTTCAATGTTGGCTCACATGTGAGCTTTCGGCCATGGTGTTTTCCGGCGGCCTGGTGGCCGGCCGGCCAGGCATGGGTCACCCTCGAGGTCGGGTGGGTCGGGGTTGGAGGTTTGTGCTGATCAATTGGCCATGGACATGTGTAAAGGCTTTGATCCAAAGTGGAATGGGGCATGGCTAGATTTGGACCTAAATGGGTCAACCCACCCATTTGGGCTAGGTGCACCACCCAAGGCCTGGTTTAGGCTGAGGAGAAAGTGATTTGGATCGGCTTGATTAGTGGGGTCAAGTCACGATCCAAGTACAATTAGGCTTAAGCATGGTTTAGTGGAATCATGTAAGTGGTTAACCACCTTTAGGAGTTAAGGAAAGAGCCTCCTCCTTTTGCCCAAAATGGCATGGTGACATGTAAAGAGGCTCTCATGGCTTGCATATGGCTTGTGCATGGCTCCATGGCTCCATTTGGCTTGGGAAAAGTAAAGTCGATTTCATGGAAATGGATTTAAGGAAAATTTTGGTATTTAGGGGTGATTTGGCATGAGGCTTGATTTGGAATTATTTGATGATGAATTTAGGACTTAGGGATGATTTTAATTGAAAGTATGATGAGGGGAAATGTCATATGGGCCTTGGAAGAATTTTGGGCTTTTTTGAAAGGGTTTTAGATGGGCTTTTAAGATGGATTAGGAAAGTGGGCTCTTGAATTTTAAAATGGATTTTGGGATGAAATTTTGTAAAGAGGTTGGGCCAAATAATTATTGGGTTTAGCTCATGGATGTGTCATGAGTGACTTGAAGCAAATTTGGGGTAGTTTGGACTTGAATTGGGTTGGATTTGAATTCTTTTGGTGAATGGGCCTTTGTAGGTCAAATTGGGCTAACTTGGGCCAATGTTGGGCTAGGGTTGAAATTGATGTAAAATAAATATTAATAAATGTTTATGGGAGTGTTTCAAAGAGGTTTTGGCTTTGGTTGGGTTTTAATTTTGAGGTTTGGGCCTATTTGGGTTAGATTTGGGTTTAGGTCAAAATTGGGCTCTTTGATTTTGGGTTGAATTTGAGTGGGGTTTGGGTCAAAATCTTGGGCAAATCATGTTAGTGTTTTGTTTATGAGGATGTTAAGGAAGGTTTAGAAAAGATTTGGGGTTAATTGGAGTTGAATTGGGTTAGTTTGGGCTAAGTTTGGGTCATGGGTCCAAATTTGGGCTTTAAGGCCCAAAGTGAAATTGGATCCAAATGTCAATCAAATTGGACTTGGATTTGGTCTAAATTGGTATTGGGAATGTTGAATTGAAGTTTAGAATTGAATTGGACCAAAATTGGGGTCAATTGGGTATGTTTGGTTTGACATTGGTTTCACTTTGGGTTAAAATGGGTCAATTTGGGGGTTTTGACAAAAGTAGGGTAAATTGACAAAATTGGCCCATGGTGTAGTTGGACAAAATGAAATTGAGAATATTTTGGATTTTTTGGAATTTTTTGGAATTTTTTGGGAATTTTCTGAATTTTTGGATTTTTAGGCCAAGAAGGGTATTTTGGGTATTTGGAGGGTATTGGGAGGTTTTCTTGGAATTTTTTTATTTTTGGGTATGGATGATCAGTTTAAGTGATGTGGGAATGTTTGGGATTGATTTTGAAGAATTTTAGGTAATTTGGAAATTTTGCAAAAATTTGGGTAATTTCAAGGGTTTTGGGTAGGCTAAGCGGGTGTAGGGTCCCGGGGGTCAAAAATTGAAAATTTGGGAAATTGAAGATTGGGTGAATTTGGGTGGGGTGAAATCATTTTGGTTGAGCCATGAAGCCATTTCAAGCCCATATGAGCCATGAAAGGACTCATTTGAGGCATTCATCTATGTTGTTCCTAACCTCTTAGCGAGGGCTTAGGGGTTAAGGATCATCCATGTGAATCACCTACATGAGTCGGGAGGTCAAGTTGGGTATGGGTGTGGTTTTAGGAAGTGTGTGGAAATGTAGTGTGTAAGTGTAGTGTATGTCGGCCCCTTCACCGGACCGAGGCCACCCGAGGCGATCCTAAGGCGAAAGAGTCCTATAGGAACTCATCCTTTAAACTTCCATATTTGATTTCAACCCTCTAGGTGATTAGGGGTCTATAGTCGAGTTTGTGGAGTTTGCGGGGAGTTTAGAAGTGGTTTGAATTTCTAAAAGGCGGGTCCCGATTCTAGTCCTCTAAGATAGTCGAAAGGAAAAGCCTAAGGCTAGATCCTAAGCACTAAAAGAAGAAAAGGAAGACCTCATCAAAAATGAGGTCGACAAATGGACCCCCGATAGGTGTGGTGAGCTGACGGAGCACACCGCGCGTATTGGTGTTGACCGAAGCGATCAACAAAACCAACACGGATGTCCAAGTGACGAACTTAGGACGAAGTAGAAGAGTTTCTGTCTGGGGAGTGTCAAGTATATCTGCTGGAGCTCGGAGATTCTTGAACTCTCGGCGGGAAAGGAAAAGGAGGTAAATCCCAAATCACATGATGCGAGGGAATTTCGACTTAGATTTTATTTCGTTTCAATTTATGTTTTGTTGTGTGAGTTTAAATTTTAGTTTGGAGTTTCAATTTAGATTGAAGTTTTGTCAAAATTATTTTGAGGGATTTGATTTGAAATGAAAATTAGGATTTTGAGGTTTTAGATGTAACATCTCCAACCTCGAAATAAAATTGAATTGATTAGATTGAATAGTTGCAATGAGAAGAGATCTCGAGCAAAGCGGTGTTGGATGTAAAATCCTTAACCTCGAGAGTTTGATTTTGATGTGATGTATTTCATTGCGATAGGGAAAAGATCCTAAAGCGATACGGTCTCGGATGTAAAATCCTCGACCCGAAAGGTTAAATTTTGATGTATTTCGGTGCGATAGGAAGAGAATCCTAAAGCGGTGCGGTCTTGGATGTAAAATCCTCGACTCGAAAGTTTTGAATTTTGATGTATTTCGGTGCGATAGGAAGAGAATCCTAAAGCGGTGCGGTCTTGGATGTAAAATCCTCGACCCAAAAGTTTGAATTTTGATGTATTTCAGTGCGATAGGAAGAGAATCCTAAAGCGATGCGGTCTTGGATGTAAAATCCTCGACCCAAAAGTTTGAATTTTGATGTATTTCGGTGCGATAGGAAGAGAATCCTAAAGCGAGTGCGGTCTTGGATGTAAAATCCTCGACCCAAAAGTTTTGAATTTTGATGTATTTCGGTGCGATAGGAAGAGAATCCTAAAGCGGTGCGGTCTTGGATGTAAAATCCTCGACCCAAAAGTTTTGAATTTTGATGTATTTCGGTGCGATAGGAAGAGAATCCTAAAGCGGTGCAGTCTTGGATGTAAAATCCTCGACTCAAAAGTTTTGAATTTTGATGTATTTCAGTGCAATAGGAAAAGAATCCTAAAGCAGTGCAGTCTTGGATGTAAAATTTTCGACCCAAAAGAGTTGAATTTGATGTATTTCAGTGCAATAGGAAAAGAATCCTAAAGCAGTGCAGTCTTGGATGTAAAATCCTCGACCCAAAAGAGTTGAATTTGATGTATTTCAGTGCAATAGGAAAGAATCCTAAAGCGGTGCGAGTCTTGGATGTAAAATCCTCGACCCAAAAGAGTTGAATTTGATGTATTTCGGTGCGATAGGAAAAGAATCCTAAAGCGAGTGCGGTCTTGGATGTAAAATCCTCGACCCGAAAGAGTTGAATTTGATGTATTTCGGTGCGATAGGAAAAGAATCCTAAAGCGGTGCGGTCTTGGATGTAAAATCCTCGACCCAAAAGTTTTGAATTTTGATGTATTTCGGTGCTGATAGGAAGAGAATCCTAAAGCGGTGCGGTCTTGGATGTAAAATCCTTGACCCAAAGTTTTGAATTTGATTTTGAGACTTGAAATGCGGAAAGATTGAATTTGAGATTTGGAAGGATGAGTTTGAACTCGATTGAAATTTGATTTAAGATTTGATTTGAAATTTGAAAGATCAAGTTTGAAACTTGATCGAGATCGGATTTGGATTTTGATTGAGAATTTGATTTGAGATTTGGGAAGATCAAATTTGAAATTTGATCGAGAGTGGATTTGGAATTTGATTGAGAATTTGATTTGAGATTTGGGAAGATCAAATTTGAAATTTGATCGAGAGTGGATTTGGAATTTGATTGAGATTTGATTTGGAAGTTTGGAAGGATAGAATTTGATTTTGAAGTTTGAAAAGATTGAAATTTGATTCGGAATTTGGAAAGATTGAATTTGAGATTTGTGTTGATTTCGTTTATCTTTTAATGGTTCAAATTTTATTTTGTTGTTTATTTAATGTTCATGTGAACTTGGTGTTTGTCATTTTTCAGATTTTTTTTTTTAAAAAAAAAAAAAATTTTTATTCTCTTTTTTTTTTCTTTTCTGTTCTTTGTTCGAAGTTCATTTAACTTTAATGGCGTTTCCCAATCAATTTGCACAAAAGAGGTGAAGGCCAAAAACGTGACATGGTCACTTTCATTCCAATCATGTTGAAAATACGTCGTACGACTCGATGCGGAATATATTTCATACAATCCATGTAGACTCAAAACGGATCGTGTATGATCTTTGTTGATCCATCAAAAGAATCATAAAAATCCATTCTATGTCTCTTTTCGTCTCACCTTCGTCTGTTCGGGAAGTTCATTTAACTTTAATGGCGTTTCCCAAATCAATTTGCACAAAGAGAGGTGAAGGCCAGAAAACGTGACATAGTCGACTTTCATTCCAATCATGTTGAAAATGCGGTCGTACGACTCGATGCGGAATATATTTCATACAATCACGTATAGACTCCAAACGGATTCATGTATGATCTTTGTTGATCCATCGAAAGAATCATCGTCGAAAATCCATCTACGAATAGTGAGGTACATGGTCGATAACATCACCTTCGAGCCATCCTTGGCGAGGATGCGGCTGGATGTACGTTGGAGGTGTGATATTTCCCGTGCAACTCGCGGTCGTAAAGGCCCAGGAGGTTCTCTAGCTGCTGGATGCGGTTGGAAATGGTAAGGTATTTTCTTTGTCGTCCATCCTCTGAAAGTAGCGAGATTCGCTCCATTTGGCACCCACGGTATGCGATGCTTTGCGATATGCTGCTCCGTTACCTTGCGATATCATCGTGGCGGAACCCACCGGTAAAGGTATCTTTCTTGGCCCTCGGAACTCACGCGGGCTCATCTGTCGGAGGTCGGGATCCGGACATGATGTTGCACTCATTCGAAAGAAGCGTGCGAAGGTTCGACGAAGTCGTGGTGATCGATATGTGGGGGTATGCGGTCACCTGTTTGTAGATGTTGATAATGCGAGTATTGGGTATGCAATCTGCTGGCGGTACCCTCCATGTTATCGATCTTTTCACCATTCTCTTGATAACTAATGGCATCGGATCTACTTGCCCATGACGAAGTATCACGGGTGGGTTTCCTTCTCGTCTTCGACGAAGTTGTAGCGACATCCGCATTGTATTGTGATTCTTCCTTTCCCTGGCATCCATCTCGGGGTTCGAGTATGTATTTTCCCTCGGGCGGCTGCTCGGCTCCATTCTTTTCGGATCCGGATACGATCCACGATTCTTCGTTGTTCATACTGCGAGAATACGTCGGTGTGTAGCTCGAGGCCTTCTAGTATGTTGATTCTTCTTCCTTTAATCCTCTCGAAGTATTCGAAAGTTTTCTTTTCAACTTTCTGCATCCTCTCCGACTCGTATTCCGGAATGATCTGCGGATGGCGAGGCCTTGTGACATATTGTGGGATATATGGTTCAATCCCTTCACGTTCCCCTGCATACCTCGGTTCCTCGGGGATGATGTCCGTCGGGACATCCCCGGGGTTGCTTACGCAACAAGGTCATGCACTCGCGGTGGTTCTATCCGATGGCGTGGTAGCCTTCTTTCTTCGATCTTACGGAGATTTCCACAGTTCTTTACGTTATTCTAGGAGTTGGCCTCCTTTCTTCGAGTTCTGGTGAGCCGGTGTCCTTGAAATGTGAGTGCTTTGGCATTAGCGAATCTGTCTCGTCGCTGTTGGTCGCGACTAGTTTTGTTAACATTTTACGGATGCGGCGATTCTTATTTCTTCGTTGCGTGGCCGTGAGAGTAGCCCTCCGAACTTCTTGAATCTGCGGGCGCGGCGGCGACAAGCTCGCCCTCCATTCGTAGCGGCTACGGACTTCATTTTCTTGTCTTCTTCGGTGTTTGCTTTTCTCTTCTTGTTGTTGGATTGGTGGCTTGGGCCACCCACTTTCATCAGCTGTCCGTCCGGGCGGTTCTTCTCGGTTAGCTGGGACCCGAGTCACTTTCCTCGTCTTGTAGGCTGCTGGTGCGAAATGCGAGTCGATCTCGATTATCGCTCCATCTTTCACCCTCTTTTCATCGAGTGCGAGGCTTACGCCATTCTTAAAGTTCAAGACCGACCGCCGTTCGACATTTCCTGCGAAAAGACAAGGAAAAGGATCGAGGGCATACTTAAGAACAAGAACATTAAGAAAATGTTTATTAAAGATACATTTTTTTATTATTCTTATATTTTGAAACTTAACAGGAATGAAGTAGGATAAGATGAGGAAAGAGATCTTGATTTGAAAAAAAGGAAACAAGGAAAACTTAATTATCATGATTTTATTTATCTTAGCACATTTTATTATTTTTTTTTTGGGTTCGGACCCGATCACGAGTAATTACTTCACCGTGTTTCTTAGGGATGAAGAATTCATTCCTTCGAAACATCGGGTGGCGTAATACTTTTCGAAGTATCGTCCGTTGATCGGAAGCATATGTCGTTCTCCACGGCGATTCACTGGTGGTAGGAACCTCCCGAGTATCTTGCTTCGACCACGAAACGGTCCTTCCGAGTGGGTTCAAATTTTCCTCCTATCTTGCGGTGTGCGAGAATAGGTCTCTTAAGAACGAGAACTAAGTCACCAACTTTGAAGGTTCTTGGGCGGACCGGTTTGTCGTGGGCTTGAACCATCTTAGCTTGGTATAGTTCTAAATTCTGTTGTCTTTGCAAGTCTTTTCCCTTCGAAGCTTTCTAATTCTTCGAGTCGTAGTACGGCGTTTTCTTCGTCGTGATCTTGTTTGCAATTGCGATTCGAGTGAAGGAAAGTTTGAACCTCTAAAGGTAACAACTGCCTCGGACCCATACACGGAGCGTAAGGTGTAGCTTGAGTAGGAGTTCGAAGGTTGTCCGGTAGGCCCATAAGGCTTCTAATAATTTCTCGTGCCAATTTCTCTTATTATCGTCCGGGGTTTTCTTTAAGATTTGAACGAGAGTTTTATTAAAAGCCTCGGCGAGGCCGTTTGCTCTTGGGTAGTAAATTGTCGAGTATCGCCGGTCGATTCCGTGTCTTCGACAAAATTGTTGATTTGTGTGCTTCGAATGCGGCCCAGTTATACGAGATGATCTGCGCGGCACTCCGAAACGGTAGACGACTTGGTTCTTGAAAAGCTGTAGCACGTGGTGTGCTTTCACTTCTCTAAGTGGAACCGCTTACGCCCACTTGGAGAAGTAATCTGTAGGCTGCAAGAATGAAACGATGTCCTTTTGAAGATGGTGGTTCTATCGGACCCACTATATCGTGCCCCAACATTCGAATGGCCGCGACGCAGTGTCGGGTGTAGCACATTTGGAGGTTGATGTAGAACCACTCCGTGCACTTGGCATTGGTGACGGCTCTTGGCGATTTTCATGCGGTCGGTCATCATCGAGGGCCGGTAGTACCACTAGTCTTTTAATTTTCATTTTCATCTTTGGACCCGTCGGTGAGCGCCACGAGTCCTGAATGCACTTCTTTAACGATTTCGCGGGCCTCGGACCCGCTTAAGCACCTTAGCCGCATTTGATCAAAAGACCTTCGTATAATGTGTTGTTTATTAATGCGTAAGACGGAGTTCTTTTCTTGATGCGATGGACGAGCGACTATCGTCCGGTAGCTTTCTGTTTGCGGGTGAGTGCTATCGATAGGCTGTCGTCGATCTTACTGTGTTTTACATCGTCTACTGCATAGCTGATTCTTTTTCTTTTCTTGATTTGTGTATTGTGTCTATGTCGAGCTTGTGATAGGACTGACGTCAGTGAGCTGACACTTCCTTGATTCATCTTGCAAACGAGCAAATTCTTTTGCGAGACGGGCTAAAGCATCTGTTAAAGCATTCTCTTTTCTAGGAATTTTGTAGATTGTCACATTTGGAATCTGTTCAACAATTTGTATGGCATCTTGGAAGTATTGTTCGAGTCTTGGTTTAAAATTCCGTATTGTCCGTGATCTGTTGAATGATTAAGCTGTGAATCCCGTAGATGTTGATGTACTGTTATCCCAATTTGAATGGTTAATTCCAATCCAGTTATGAGGGCTTCGTATTACGCTTCGTTGTTTGTACACGGTTACGTCGAGTGGTAGGAGTATCTCAACATCCCCCGCTCCGGTGTTATAAAGATTAGCCGATTCCTGCCTTGCAGGACCCTTATCACTTGCGATTCTTCGTCTTTGTGTGCTTTGAAGATGCTCCGTCGAAATACAATTCCCAACGTCGATCATCGGGGTCTTCTAGGCTCATTATTTGTTCATCGCGGATCGTCGTTGAGAGGAGATTCGGCGGCGAAGGGTGTCTTTGCGAGGAAGTCTGCTAAGACTTGTCCCTACATGGCACGCGAGAGGCACGAAAGTTATATCGAATTGCGATAATATCATTGACCATCGGCGAGTCCGTCGGAAAGTGTTGGACGAGTCATCGAAGTATTGCGATGGATTAAACTTCGAAATCGAGTTGACCTTATGAGAAAGCATGTAGTGCACCGAGCTTTTGAGCGGCGAAGATCGAGGCCGAACAATGCTTTTCGATTGCGGGATACTTTACTTCCGTCGGGAGTAAACGACGGCTTAAGTAGTAAAGAGCATTTTCTTTACCCTCATCATTGACACAGAGCTAACGAGGCTCCGAGAGAGTCGTCTAGAGCCGCGGTGTAAAGTATCGTGGTCTACTGAGGCCAGGGCTGCTAAGACGGGAGGTGTCATTAAATATTGTTTAATGTCTTCGAAGGCCTTCGGCATTTCTCTTCCCAAATAAATTTGGCGTCCTTTTTAACTAGTGCTGAGAAAGGTGACACCTACGACGGGTTTGAGATAAAGCGTCGAAGATATGCCGGCTTCACTTGAAAAGATCGTAGTTGTTTTAAGGTTTTGGGAGGCGACATTTCTAAGATGGCTTTAATCTTCTCCGGGTCGATTTCGATTCCACGATGTCGGACGACGAATCTAAGAATTTCCGGAGGTGACGCCGAAGCGCATTTTAAGGGATTCATCTTAAGGTTAAATTGTCTTAATCGTTCGAAAACGATTCTCAAATCATACGGGTGATTTTCCTTTACTTTGCTTTTGATGACGACATCGTCCACGTAGCACTCGACTTGATTGTGGATGAGATCATCAAAAATTCTTGTCATTGCTCTTTGGTAAGTTGCTCCTGCCGTTCTTCGGTCAGAATGGCATCACAGTGTAGCAAAATACTCCGATCGGCGTTCGAATGATGTAAGCTTTTCATCTTACGGAGCCATTTTTATCTGGTTGTATCACGAAGATCCATCCATGAATGAGAATATTTCATGTGTCGAAGCGATATCGATCATCGATTCTGGAATCGGTAGAGGGAATTCATCTTTTGGACATGCCTTGTTTAAATCTACGAAGTCGCACAAATTCGATACGACCATTCTTCTTTACGGCGGCACTACGTTGGCTAGCCGGAGTCGGGTATTGTTCTTCGCGGACAAATTTAGCGTCTATTAGCTTTTTAACTTCGGTATGACTTGTTGTTCGATTTCCGGACGCATTCTTCGGGACCTTGTACGACGGAGCAGTAGGATCCACTCTAGCTTATGGACTGCGACCTACAGAGGCTAATCCGGCATTTCATCGTAGCTCGAAGCAAAACGGTCTTTAAATTCCATTAATAACTTGATTATTTCTTCGGAGTCTTCTTTATTGAGTAAGGAGCTAACAAAGGTAGGTACTAGGCTCTTCGTTAGTACCAAGTTAACTTAGTTAACTCATCCATTATGGATTTGATTTCTTCTTCGAATTACGGTGGAGCGTCTCCGATTTGTAAATCTTCGAGTTTGTCTGTAGTTTCCATGCAGTTTTCATTGGACTTGCGAGTGACAATGAAGCAAAATTCGGTATCGTCGGCTGACCTGCGTGCGAATCCGAGTCCATACTTTGAATTGGGAGGACGGCGGAGTTATTCCATAACTTTTCGAAATGTTGTGATTGGCCTTTTGTCGCATTGTCGAGGTAAGAAACCACGTTGAATTAAATTTTGAACACGGGGAGAGTACCACTCGAAAGGTAATTCCATTAATTCGATGAAGTGACATCTTCGAATTGTACATTATTTTCGAGTTTTGGAGGAAGAAGCACCACGGTAGAATTTGATCGGCTTTGCACCAGTCACTACGTACCTCTTTGACCTCCATACCCTCGATCTTATTAGAATGGATCGGAGTTAGGGTCATAGTATGTACGTAGTGGTTAATCTTCTCGTACATTGATTTGTATTCTTCGTTCTTTTCATCTTCGAGGGAGATCTTGTATTGCGGCTTCTTTCGACTTATTGTTGCTTGCTTCTTGCTTGATTTCTTTTTCTTCTTGAGCTATCATCCCGATCAACATTGATGGTTGGTTTCTTATGTCGATTGTCTAGTGTCTCACCACGGCCTCGTCCCCGGCCTCGACCTCGGATGCGAGTTGTGGAGAAACCTTCACCATCTCGCCGGAAGGGAGTGGTGAGTGGCTTGTTGGACTAGAACTTCGAGGTTCTTCGTTGTCACGAACTTTCTTTGCTTCATTTGTTACGGTATCTCTGGAGAAGATTGTTTTCTTCGGCGGTGCATAATAGTTGCATCTTCATGGATTCCAATTTCATGTACGGAGAATGGTTGTAAGTCTCCTTTGATGCATATGTTCCCCTCAGTCGTAATACTTGATGCCTTGGTGTAGAGATGATGGTACCATCCTGTTTTCATGTATCCGTGGTCGGCTAGGTAGAGCGTTGAACGACGTTTACGAATCGATTATATGAAATTTTGCGGTTGTCTTTGCTAAATCACAGGTCTTCATCGGTAGCGTTATTGACCCGAGGGCTCTTTCTCCTTTACGGTTGAATCCTCTTAATAACATTTTGTCGGCCTCGAGCTCGCGAGCATCGATTTCCAAGTATCTTAGTGTTCGAAGACTCATTATATTGATTGATGCTCCTGGATCCACCAATACTGCGGAGAGCGTAAACTTCCCGATTGTAGCTGAAATGTACAACGGTCGGTTGTGATACTGCTGTCCCCAGTAGTAGGTCATTGTACGTGAAGGTGACACCTCGGCTGTTCCTTTAACGAGCGAGCCTCATCTCAAGGAATCTCCGGCCATTTGATGTAAGCAAATTCCGGATCGAAGTAAGGCCTTGATCGGAGCTTCTCTCATCTCCTTTGATAAGATGAGAGCATCGTAAATGCTCGGTTTGGCCGGTAGTTTCCTAAGATGGGCTAGCACGTTGTAGTCACTTTGTTCTCATGCGTCTCGGCTTCTTCTCGAATGGGTATTTCTTCCTGCTGGGGTTGGTTCTTCTTGAACAACCACACCTTTCCTTTATCTTTTGGACCCATTCTCGGAGGTAGAACTTTTCCACTTCTTAGGTTGACTTACGTAATTTCTTCGAATCTAGTATTGAATTTGTCGGTGTCTCCTCTCGAATCGGAATGGCGGCTCTTACGGATTATCTTCCAAATACGAAGGCTCTAGCTCTGTTATGCTGGAGCTCCTCGAAACTCGCAGATAGATCCGTTGCTTGTTGAACTCTCGTAGCCTCCTTGATGGATGCCTTCTTCGTCATTGTGATCGTCGAGATCATGTATGATTTGAGAATTGTTGTTGGTATCGAAATCGACGCCGGATTGTCGCTAGTTACGTAATCGTTAGAAACGATCGAAAACGTAGCTAACGCCATCACCCTTATCATTATATGATCCCACGAAGTGAGCGAGATAATCATACAAAATCGAGAGGTTCGAGGGATTTCTCCCCAGAATCGGAAGCAATTATCTCAGGATAAGCGGCCACTAGTACAGCCTTAGGAATCTCGGTCCCCTCTTCTTCGTCGATTTTCTTCTTCTCTTCGATTGTCTCCTGTCGAGGTGGTTCTTCATCGCGAGTGATAGTACCGGCTTAACGGGTCTCGAACTACGAATTGAAGCTCGCCAGAAGCGGTTCGGATGTTGTCGCAAATCTTCTTCGAAGATCTCGTCGAGGCGGTAGTCCATCCATCGTCGGTTGCATAGGGATCTATCGGAATGACGGGATCGGTTGAGATAACATTGACGGAACCTCCTTTACGGGGTTCCTTCGTGTACTCCTTCGGGATTGTTATATTTCCTTTCGAAGGTTGTCGTTGAGCCAACTTTTGAAGGTAATGCGGTCTTCTATCTTGTGCCCGAGCATCAGATGGTAGGGGCGAAAGTTGGGATCACCTTTCTTGTTGACTTCCTACAGTCTTTTAGGCTACGGCGGTTGGAAATGCGGGTTTTCATTAAGCTACGGAACATCTTTGAGTGCTTGCTTCATTCTTGAACGGATATTCTCTGCTCGGAAGCTCCTTGATGTACGTTGCGGACGAGACGGTTGTTCATCTTGCGGAGACGGTCATGTTGGACCGGGGTTCTTTGGTAATTTTGTTGTAGTTCTTTGCGGCCGTTACGTGGTATTTGCATCGGTTGTTTGCCTTTGTCAGCTGCTGCCAACGACCACGATTTCTTTTCGAAAGTCTTCACGAAGCACTGCATTGTCGTCTTGTCGGTGAAACTTAATTGCTTCGCCTCTTCTTGCAAGCTTCAGGCCTTGTAACAACTTCTCGAAAGTCTTAATAGTGAATCCCTTGAGGAGAAGTCTTATCGGGCAGTGAATGCTTTTAGCGAGATGCTGCATTGCATGTTGTTCTTGCGGTTGTGGTTCACACTTCATGCTTAAATTTCTCCATCGAAGTATGTAATCCACTAGAGTTTCATTCGGCCTTTGTTTCTACTACCCTAAATCACTTATAGTGATGTGGTGCGGAAGCTCCGACGAATCGCTTAATGAAGAGGCTCTCTAGCTACGAGAATGTCTTTCTGGATCCGTTGGAGTAGTCTGCATACCGGTCGAAGGCGATCCACGACGGATGCGCTAACAAGGCTTGTCGGAAGAGTAGCGCATCGCTCCGCCGGCATTGCAACAGCGGCACGAAAGTGTACGACTATCTTTGTCGGGGGTTCCGGGATTCCGTCGAAGGTCTTAAACGAGAGGTGGTACGAAGCCTTTCGGGTCTTGGACGGCGTCGAATTCTTCGGGTAAGGTGCACGTCCAGAATGGATGTCCAGTTCTTCGATTGTGCTTAAGGCTTCTCGCATCTGTTGCTCTACGAGTTCTTGATATCCTTTTCGGGGATCATACTTTGTGTTGTATCCTTTTCGATGTTGGTCGTCCCATTGTGACGGATGTAATTTCCTTTCCTCCGTCTACGATGTGAATGACATCGGGGTGTCTCTACATGTGGTTGTACTTGACTTTGGAGAGTGGTAGAGCTATGGCCATCTCTTCCATCCTCTTCGCGCATTTGAGCGATCGTGTCGTCCTTTTCTGAAGTTGTCTCTTCATCGATTCAGGCTCCTCTCTTTCTGCGAGTCTGCAGGAGCACCTTGAGAAGATGATGAAGCTCGTGTCTCGACCATGTTGATTTACGCATATTCGTTGTCATGAATTCAGATGAGTCGATCTCGTCTCAGAACTTTTCTTCTCTTTCTTTTGCCGACCGTCGGATGTCGGTTCTCGGCTTTTCCATGGCATCTTCTAGTGGAGCTTTCTGTGTATCTTTGTGGTTGTCGTACGATGGTTGCCGAGTCCTTTTTCACGAGTCTCCTTCATCGCGGTAGCACTTTCTTCGGATTCCGGCCTCTGACGAGACTTTCTTTCTCGAGATTGCTTTGTTTCGATCTCAGCTGCCCGTGGTGGGACGCCGCACCATCCTTCTAGCGGCGGAAGGTCTGCTGACCGAGATGTTACATCGGCCGAATCTTTGGAAGGTGGTATCCTCACTAGTCTGCAGCACGATACTTACGACGGGCGGGCTAGCCTTCATTCTCTTGCTAGGCTTTACTATCATGACGGCGGGTTCTACTCGAGGGCCGAGACGGGATTTGGCGGCCGCATACATCCTTCGTAGAATTTCCGACACGGGGCGGTTTTCCTTCTTTGGCTTTTACCTACCAAAGTTTGCGGTCGAGCGAAACGGCGTAGTTCGATTCTTTTCTTGCGGTTATCGTTGTAGTATGCGGAACGTGGTAATGTGGCGGCAATCTTTCGAACATTCTCTTCGTCCTCTGCGGCGGAGAGGGGATGGAACTTGCTTCCTCCCGAAAAGTGGTATGTAGTCGAGGCGGTGGTGTATATTCACGTAGCGGTGTATATTCAGTAGCTGCGGAATTTCCTTCGGGAAGCGATCTCGGCGGCTACGGCTTCCACTGGCGATCCTATCATTTCTATTTCTTCTTTGGGTCTTTGTCGGCGAAGGAATCTTCGAGCTGGACCCGATTTCGAAGACGGGAAGGTCTTACGGGAAGATCCAGTACCCTCGCGGTAACGGAGTTTATCACGGTTACGGATTCCTTTCCCCTTTGATTTGGCGAAGTCGGGGTAGGTGCGGAAACGACTAGACCAGGTGGGGGTAGTGAGAGCGGTCCTCTGCCGGACGGCGGTATTCCTCTGAGTCGGGACCCTTTGCGGGGGAGGAAACTCTTGGATCGACTGGAGTTGAACTCGAGCGAGTGGTTCCTCGGCTTCGGATACCTTGTTCGTCGGTCGAAGAGGAGACGTCGGTGACTTTGACGTTCGTGTTTTCGAATCACTGTCCGAATCGGATGACCCCGTTGTCGGGCGGTTCATCCTTATAGACGGCGAAGTCGCGTCCGTTGGTGAAGGAGAAAATCGGTTTCGGGGCTTCCATTTTGACGAGGTAGATTACGGTTTGTCGGTCCCGAGTTATGCTTCTTTTCTTCGGGACGAAAAGAAAGGAATTGAAAAAGTCGAACTCATTCTTTGTTCATGTATTTATCATTGTTAAAAGAATCACTTATTAGAGGGTTTGTTTATTTAGAACGGAATGTTCGAAGGTGTAGAGAAGGTAAGGAATCGATTCGAAAGGAAAGAAAGTCTTAAGCGAGACTTCACGACTCGAAGGATCACTCCTAAACTAACACTTATTGGGGGGTCCGCCCGCCTCGGAAATGAGGTAAAAGGATCTCGGAACCTCTCTGTTTAGGGGTGTCTAAACGGTGGCTCCTAAATCCAGAGAGAATGTTAGGTATACTTGTTCGAGATAGAAATGAACATAGTATTCCGACGGAAAGAAGGGTAGTTTGATCCATTAGGGACATGGATACAGCTACTGGATTTTGAAAACGAAGTTATTTGATTATAATGGAGAGAGGAATATTCCCAGCTGAGTCGCAGAAATTCTGTGCGGCTTATTTTTAGGTTTGTGTTGTATTTTGAAGAGGGGTCGCTAACGAAGTTGTCGGCGAATTTAAATTTTAAATTTAATTTAAATATATATAATTTGAGAAAGTAGTATTTGATTTTGAAAATAATTTTTAAATTTGAAAGTTTTAAGATATGAGATTAAGCCGATCTCGCATCCCAGAATAGTTTATATAAACGAGCACGCACATGACTAGTGTATACATCACTGAGGATAGACACATCTGCTTGATGGTGGAGCTCGATCGAATAAACTAGAAGATTTAGTGACATCCGTTTGGTATGCGAACCGATTTTATAAGCCGACAAATTTCCACTGCTTAATATGAAAGCATTAAACGGGGTTTATATTCACAGGTTCTTTAAAATTCACTATAAAGATGACCACTATAGTTAATTACATCTTAAGTGACGGGAATCACTTAAGAAAACTCTCGATAATAATCGATAATTACTGCTTTCGAAATTTGAAGTTTAAGGTTTTCGAAGATTGAATTTTGGAATTTCGATAGGGAATGGATCGAATTTTGGAACTTTTTGTTTTGTGAATCCGAAGGAAGAGAGGTAGGAGAAATCAGCGATTCGAAGTGAACTTCGATAATTTCCGACTATCTATTGTTTGTCTTGAATTTAGGAAAGTCCTAATGTTTATTTGATATTTCGATCTTGCGATTTCGATTAATTAGGGCTTATATTTGTATGATAAAATCAAACAGAATAGCGCAGAAAATGTGAGGGTTTATTGTCGTATCGGACGATTGCCTCGGAATCACAAGGCCAGGTTAGGGCTTAATTTGCGATACGAAATGCACAACGAAGAGTTGAGGATTTATGTTGCACTTGACGAATGACTACCTCGAAGTCATATGGCTTGGTTGTTTTAATTCTAGGAAAGTTTTCTTGAAGTAGACTCGGGTTTCTGTGATGACGATGGTCGTCTTTGCCCATGCATGCTCACGAGCTCCTTGTTGTTGCTAGAGGTTTAGTTTTAGAAATCATAAATCGGGGGATGAGAGAAGTGTTTTGGTTTAGAGAAAATCTTAATTTCGAGTGTTTTTTGTGTTTTAATTAAAACAAATCTTAAAGTTGATTATAACGACACAGGTTAAGATCCGCGGTTCCATCCTTCAGGCATCGTTATTTTTATCGGATTCACTTAGTCAGGATGAATTTGCTAAACTCAGTTGAATGAGTTCCACACTTTCATTTAGACCAGTGGGAAATCCGGTTAGCTGACAGCGTAGGTTACATCATCAGAGGTATTCCGATCATCCGACGGGACGTTTTAATTTAGTTGTAATTGTAGTTTTGTGTTACATTTTGTGATTAAATTTTGAGTTGTTTTATATTTTGAAATGTTGTGGCGGTGAATTTTATCTTGCGATGACTTTTAACTTAATTTTGGTTTCGGTTTTAGGGATTTATCTAAAGGTGTGGGTTTTCATACGGTTGTTGTTTTATCGTACGAAAAGTAAAATGCATTTGCGATAAAGTAAATTGCGAAAGTAAATTGCTGAAAGTAAATTGCTGATAAAATAAAAGCGTACACGGAGGGTCTTCCAGTCATCCAAGCTGCACTTAAAACACGATTAGCATATTTAAGCGAGTTCTAGGTAAAGATTTAAGGGAAGGTTATGGTTTTCTACGAATTCACAATCACATGGTTAGTCGTCTCTATGACGTCTAGGTTCTTTGTGTTTTGGTTTAAGGACGATTTTCTTCATCGAAGAACGATTAAGTCGATTGTTCTTATAAATATCCTGTCGTATTGAGGAAGTCTTAGAAGAATCTTAAACATCTTTTCGATATTTCAGGGATTGTTTTAAGTTCGAATGAATTTAATTATACAAATGAATTAATCGTCAAAGAATTTGAGTTTTGTTAACTTGCTCGATTAATTAGGACATTTGAATATCCTATGAGTGAAGTGACACTTCGTTTAATGTTTTATTTAGGAGTTATAATAACTAAAAGCTTTGAGGGTAAGTTAGTATTGAATGATTTGGTTTAAGTTAAAGAGTTTAAATTTGGAATAGTGTTGAGTTGTTTTATATTTAATTTCTTTTATGTCTTAGGTGATGTTATATTTAATTTAACTTAATTTAATTGAGTTTTAATTTAGTTTAACATAGTTGATTTAATTTGATTTGGTGTTTAATTAATTTGATTTGATTTAATTTAATTTAATTATTTAATTTAATTTAATTTAATTTAATTTAATTTAATTTAATTTAATTTAATTTAATTTAATTTAATTGTTTAATTTAATTTAATTTAATTATTTAATTTAATTTAATTTAATTGTTTAATTTAATTTAATTTAATTATAATTAATTTAATTTAATTGTTTAATTTAATTTAATTTAATTATTTAATTTAATTTAATTTAATTTAATTATTAAATTTAATCTTAATTTAATTTATCTTTAATTTACTTTATTTTTAATTTTAATTGAAATTTGAAAAGATTTTAATAATTTAATTAAGTCTTTTAATATTTTAAATTTGAGTTATCATTTTAATTAAAAGTTGAGTATTAGTTGATATAATTAATTTAGGGATTTTTAAATTAAAGAATAAATCTCTTCTAATAAAGATCACTTATTTTAATAATTCCGATTTTATTATTACTTCAATTTAGTCTATTATTTAATTAAAGTTTAATCATTTTAAAATTATTTAATGGGTTTCTACCCTTTAATTATTTAAATTTCAATCATCCAAATCAGATTAAGATCAAATATTTTACTTGTTGATTTTTTTATTAAACCTAAAGTTTTAATTAAGGATTAAAGATTTTAATTACCATTTTACCCTTTAAGCTTAATAATTTCATAACTCACTAAATTGAACTTAAATGAACTTGAAATTTTTATGTGACTTTACTCATATGTCAATAAAGACATGAGAGGAGAAAATGTGATTTTTTCTGTATTTAATTTATTTATATAATTATTTTTGGTGGAAAATAGAGATTTTCAAGGAAAATTTGATAACATGACCAAGGGAAAAGTTTCTGTCCTTAAGAAAATTAGGGGACATTCCTAATGACCAGAGAAGCACTTGGACCAATTTTGGTGATTTTTTGAATTATATTATTTTTATTATAATTATTTTGAGTTTTGGAGTGTTAATTAATTTAAAAATAAGATAAATGTTGAAAAATGGATTTTATATTTTTCAAAAATCTCTCTGATATCAAGGAAACCAGAGAATCAAATTTTGCAATTTTCTGATTTTTCTATGATTTATAATAATTATTTTAGTGAAAATGCTTAGAAAATACATTTTTTTAATTTTAAAATTACCCTAGGGCTTTAAAATTTAATATCTCACTAAATAGACTTAGGAAAAATGTGGGATTTGTTCTAAGTGATTAAAATTCAAAATGTGACATTTTGGTGAATTTTATTATTTTTGTGATTTTTATTATTTTTTAATTATTAAAAATATTAAAATATTATTAAAAATCGAAACTTTTTTAGAAAATTGAAATTTTAATTTTCTTAGGTTCCCCTGATATCAGAGAGGCTCCAAAACCAATTTGGTGAATTTTTAAAAGGTATTTTAAAAGTTATGAATTTTTAAAGTTTAAAATGGCTAAGTGGCTTAATCGACCGATTAGTGGGGCTAACTTGAGTCGATTGACTTCAGAATTTTTATGGTGGATTCCTCTGATCCTAAAGGTCGAGTGGAGAATTGATTTCAAGTCAATTTGATACTTGGTTAATTCTAATTAATTAAAGACCTATTTTGGGTGTTTAAGCCGATTAGGGTTAATGCGAGTGAATTAACTCGAGTCCTATTTTTCTAGAGGTTCTACTGGTCATAAGGAACATCACCAAATATTTCTAGAATTTATTTCACAACATGCTAATTTTTGGAATTAAAATACTCGAAAACGACGACATGCATTTGAAAAATAAATAACTTTTCGCAGAGATGGCCTACGACCTTGGAAAATTCGGGGAATGTTCCCGAGTTCGAGAGGCTTAAGCCCTATGGTCTCATGCCATGGTGAATTGTATACATGCATGGAGAATTAAATGTATGCGGAGAGTAAATAAATCATAAAAAATAAAATACTTAATTAAATTAAATGATTTCTTTTCCACATTATTCTCATACTGTTCAGCTGACGAGGGGGTATTTTTATTTTATTTTTGTGATTTTTCTACACGAAGATATGGATTTTTGAAGTTTAGGGAATTAAATAAATAAGAAAATACTACTAATTTTCATTTATCCACGCGGCGCCGCGTCGGCCTCGGCGACTCACGAACGCGCGCGCGTCGCGCTCCGGTTCGACGCCGCCGCACGAGTCGGCGGCCGGGCCCCGCGGTTCTCGTACGCGTCTCTCGGTCCGACGCCGATCACGGCCGTCCGTGCGCGCGTGTATCGAATGGACGGCATCCGTTCATCGTCCCAAGTGTTCTCGCACGAGAGCCGTCCACACTTAAATCCCCAAGATCTCGCTCGATTCTCGATGGATTTTCATGTTCTTATACTACTATGGATTCGTCTTGAAGAGACGAACACATCTATACGGCTAACATGCATTGAAACTAAGGCATTTGAAATGGAGAATCTCCGGAAGCTCGGGATGGATAGTTAACTCGTACCTTAGCTCGGAGAAGTGTGGCTTGATGCGAGAGTTGTTGCACCTTCGATTGGGTCCGATGAGCTCCGGATGAAGTCTCTGGTACAGTGAATTACTGGCTATGAAAGTGACCACGGTAGATCACAAAGCTTGGAGGGCTGGAGCAGCTAGGTGGCTTCGGAGATGGGGCTTTCGGTGGGAAACTTCTCCTCTTGGTCCGGTGAAGGTGTAGGACCGGTCGATTTGAGGATTGGCTCGACTGTGGCAAAGTGTCTGGTTTTGGGTGGAATTTCGGTTGAGAAATTGGGCTGCTGTTGGTGGGGATTAGGGCGAATTGACAGCTGGGGATCCAGCTGCTCCAGGATGGTGAAGGGTTTGGAACAATTTTGGCGAGTTTCGGCGAGGTTTGTGCTTGGCTCCTCTCGTAGCCGAGAGGGGTGGAGTTTAAATAGAAGTGGGCGGGGGGCCTCCCGGGAGAGTTAGGGCTTGGGATCGAGTTTGCTACTGAGTGAGGAGAAGATCGGCTATGGTGACCGCTAGGGATGGGGCGGCTCGGCGAGTGAGAATTTCGATGTTGGCTCACATGTGAGCTCTCGGCCATGGTGTTTTCGGCGGCACAGTGGCGGCCGGCCGAGCATGGGTCACCCTCGAGGTCGGGTGGGTCGGGGGTGGAGGTTTGTGCGATCGATTGGCCATGGACATGTGTAAAGGCTTTGATCCGAAGTGGAATGGGGCATGGCTAGATTTGGACCTAAATGGGTCGACCCGCCCATTTGGGCTAGGTGCACCACCCGAGCTGGTTTAGAGTGAGGAGAAAGTGATTTGGATCGGCTTGATTAGTGGGGTCGAGTCGCGATCCAGTACGATTAGGCTAAGCATGGTTTAGTGGAATCATGTAAGTGGTTAACCACCTTTAGGAGTTAAGGAAAGAGCCTCCTCCTTTTGCCCAAAATGGCATGGTGACATGTAAAGAGGCTCTCATGGCTTGCATATGGCTTATGCATGGCTCCATGGCTGCATTTGGCTTGGGAAAAGTAAAGTCGATTTCATGGAAATGGATTTAAGGAAAATTTTGGTATTTAGGGGTGATTTGGCATGAGGCTTGATTTGGAATTATTTGATGATGAATTTAGGACTTAGGGATGATTTTAATTGAAAGTATGATGAGGGGAAATGTCATATGGGCCTTGGAAGAATTTTGGGCTTTTTTTTGAAAAGGGTTTTAGATGGGCTTTTAAGATGGATTAGGAAAGTGGGCTCTTGAATTTTAAAATGGATTTTGGGATGAAATTTTGTAAAGAGGTTGGGCGAAATAATTATTGGGTTTAGCTCATGGATGTGTCATGAGTGACTTGAAGCAAATTTGGGGTAGTTTGGACTTGAATTGGGTTGGATTTGAATTCTTTTGGTGAATGGGCCGATGTAGGTGAGATTGGGCTAACTTGGGCAATGTTGGGCTAGGGTTGAAATTGATGTAAAATAAATATTAAGAAATGTTTATGGGAGTGTTTCAAAGAGGTTTTGGCTTTGGTTGGGTTTTAATTTTGAGGTTTGGGCTTATTTGGGTTAGATTTGGGTTTAGGTCGAAATTGGGCTTTTTGATTTTGGGTTGAATTTGAGTGGGGTTTGGGTCGAAATCTTGGGCAAATCATGTTAGTGTTTTGTTTATGAGGATGTTAAGGAAGGTTTAGAAAAGATTTGGGGTTAATTGGAGTTGAATTGGGTTAGTTTGGGCTGAGTTTGGGTCGTGGGTCCAATTTGGGCTTTAAGGCCAAAGTGAAATTGGATCCAAATGTCAATCAAATTGGACTTGGATTTGGTCTAAATTGGTATTGGGAATGTTGAATTGAAGTTTAGAATTGAATTGGACCAAAATTGGGGTCGATTGGGTATGTTTGGTTTGACATTGGGTTCACTTTGGGTTAAAATGGGTCGATTTGGGGGTTTTGACAAAAGTAGGGTAAATTGACAAAATTGGCCCATGGTGTAGTTGGACAAAATGAAATT
>CM040426.1:72150713-72177834 GCA_022702705.1 Papilionanthe hookeriana x Papilionanthe teres | reverse complement strand
GAATTGGGTTGAATATGGGCTTTTTGGTAAAGAGGCTAAAGTGGGCCAAAATGGGCTACCATGGGCCAAAGTTGGGCTAGAGTTGAAGTTGATGTGAAATTAATGTTGGGAAATGTTTATGGGAGTGTTTCAAAGAGGTTTTGGCTTTGGTTGGGTTTTGATTTTGGGGTTTGGGCTCATTTGGGCTAGGTTTGGGTTTAGGTCAAAATTGGGCTTTTGATTTTGGGTTAAATTTGAGTGGGGTTTGGATCAAAGTTTTGGGCAAATCATGTTAGTGTTTTGTTCATGGGGATGTTGAGGAAGGTTTGGAAAAGACTTGGGGTTAATTGGAGTTGAAATGGGTGAGTTTGGGTTAGGTTTGGGTCATGGGTCCAAATTGGGCTTTAAGGCCAAAAGTGAAATTGGATCCCAATGCCACTCAAATTGGGCTTGGATTGGGTCTAGATTGGTGTTGGGGATGTTGAATTGAAGTTTAGAATTGAATTGGACCAAAATTGGGGTCAATTGGGTAGATTTGGTTTGACATTGGGTTTACTTTGGGTTAAAATGGGTCAAATTGGGGGTTTTGACAAAAGTGGGGTAAATTGACAAAATTGGCCCATGGTGTAGTTGAACAAAATGAAATTGGGAATATTTGGGATTTTTTGGAATTTTCTGGGAATTTTCTGAATTTTTGGATTTTTGGGTCAAAAGGGGTATTTTGGGTATTTGGGAGGTATTGGGGGTGTAGGGTCCCGGGGTCAAAAATTGAAAATTTGGAAAATTGAAGATTGGGTGGATGTAAGTGGAATGAAATCATTTTTGTTGAGCCATGAAGCCATATCAAGCCCACATGAGCCATGAAGGGACTCATTCGAGGCATTCACCATGTTGTTCCTAACCCTCTTAGCCGAGGGCTTAGGGGTTAAGGACCATCCATGTGAATCACCTACATGAGTCGGGAAGTCAAGTCAGGTATGGGTGTGTTTTTTTAGGAGGTGTGTGAAAGTGTAGTGCGTAGGTGTAGTGTATGTGTAAGTCGACCCTTTCACTGCACCGTGCCACCTGTGGCAATCCTAAGGCCAAAGAGTCCTATAGGAACTCATCCTTTAAACTTCCACATTTGATTTCAACCCTCTAGGTGATTAGGGGTCTATAGTCAAGTTTGTGGAGTTTGCAGGGAGTTAAGAAGTGGTTTGAATTTCTAAAAGGTGGGTCCCAATTCTAGTCCTCTAAGATAGTCAAAGGAAAAGCCTAAGGCTAGATCCTAAGTACTAAAGAGAAGAAGAGAAGACCTCATCAAAAATGAGGTCAACAGAAACATCGTCTTCTTTCTCAAACTGATATCCTCCATTGGCGGTGTTCCCCTTTTCTTCGAACGTGATATCCTCCACCTCTGCAACTCAAGCCCCTATCATCATACCAGAAGACCAGCTGAAGTCGAGCACAACTTCAGCTTCTTAAGAATAACACCTCTAGTCGACATATCAGCATCAACATAGCCTGTACGTCAAAGCTCTTTCCTGGATTAATCATGTATCTTCTTGCAACTCCCATTGCACAGGCAATATTCAGTCTCTGCTGAAAGCCTTTTTCAACAAGTCTAGCATAGTACCTCTTATTGCCATCATGCTCAGTCTTCATCTGGTACACCCACTTATTATGTAATGCTTTCTTCCCTGGTGAAAGATTTGTCAGCTTCCATGTCTGATTTTCTAGCAGAGAATTCATCTCCTCCTTCATGGTAAGCTCACACTTGCTTGAATTTTCATCTTGCAAGGTTTCTTCATAACTCTAAGTTTCTCTAGCATCTGTCAGCAGAGTGTAGTTCAAAGTTGGAGAGTAACGCTGTAGAGAATGTTTAGTTCACTCTGACTTGCGAACTGCAACTGTAGGGGTGGACTGATCTGAAACTGACTGTGAAAAAATAAGAATGAGTGTCTCAGACCAACTCCATCATCACTTGCATCTCTATTTTACACCG
Source organism: Papilionanthe hookeriana x Papilionanthe teres (assembly GCA_022702705.1). Lineage (NCBI taxonomy): Eukaryota > Viridiplantae > Streptophyta > Magnoliopsida > Asparagales > Orchidaceae > Papilionanthe > Papilionanthe hookeriana x Papilionanthe teres. The sequence continues at coordinate 72,175,871 of CM040426.1, read as the reverse complement.
TGACATCTGGTAAATCATCAAACCTTACCAATACAGATTCCTGCAGTGTTGTTTCAAAAACTATATTGAACTTATCCTTGTACACAACCTTTTCATTAAAACACGTTTATGCTCCTTATAATCTTTCAATCCCTATCATCCCAGAAATGCTATCTAAATGCCTCGTCTACATAGCTAATGAAATAACACTTCTTTGAATTAGCCTCAAGCTTACTACGAGCCTCAATATTAATAAGAACATAAGAAAGACATCCAAAAGTCTTAAGGTGAGAAAATTTGACCTCTTTCCCAATCCAGACCTTCTCAAACAATTTACAAATCGATGAAACAGATGGCCCCTGTTGATCAAATAAATTGCAGTACTGACTGCTTCTACCCAGAAAGTAGGTGTTAGTTCGGCGTGCAATCTCATGCTTCTAGTCTGCTCATTAATGGTCATGTTCATGCACTCTGCAACATCATTTTGTTGTGGTGTCCCTCGAATGGTCTTCTCCATTCTAATGCCCTGAGCTACACAATACTCCTTAAACCCACCATCAATGTACCAACCACCATTATCAAACCTAAGACATTTCAATTTTAAGCCCATATCTGTCTTAACCATAATCTTCCAAGTCTTGAACACATTAAATACATCAGATTTATGCTTCAAGAAATAAACACATACCTTTCTATTGTGATCACCAGTGAACATGGTGCAATAACGAGAGCCTCCAAGAGATGCCACTGGAGAAGATAGCCACACATCTATGTGTACAAAATGCAGTCTTCCCGCCTTTGGCGTCCTACCACTTTTCAAGAAACTGACATTCCTCTGTTTCCCCATAATGCAACTCTCACACATGTTGAGATCAACTGACTTCAGTTCTGGTAGCTTGCCTCTAGACTGAATTTCTTTCATACCTCTCTGGCTCATGTGGCCAAGCCTGCAATGTCACAACTCTGTTGTGCTTTTTGTAACAGTAGTATCAAAACTGTTAATTAAATAAGTAGTCATATACAATATACCTATTTTCTTACCCCGAGCCAGAACTAGTGCTCCTTTAGTAACATTCCAGGTATTATTTGACAACACTACTGAATGTCCACACTCATCAAGCTGCCCAATAGACATGAGTTCTGTTTCAGTTCAGGAATGTGTATGACCTTTTGCAGAGTCCACTTGTTCTTGTTAGGAAGTGTAATGCCAATGTCTCTAATTCCTACCACATTCAATGCATCTTCATCTGCCAGATATATTTTCCCAAAGTCACCTGCAACATAATTTTGCATCAAATTTCGATGGAAAGTTGTATGGAAAGAAGTCCATGAATCAAGTATCCAGTCATCAACAGAACTATGAACTGCTAGCAGTAGTGCATCATGTGCTTCTTCAGTTACCACATTTGAGCTGTCATTTTGTCTTCTTAGGATCTATGCAGTTTCTCTTTACGTGGTCAGTTTTTCCACAATTCCAGCAAGTTACTTGTTTACCAGACCTTGACTTGATCATGCCTCTGTACTTTGATTTTGATCTTCTTCTGTTTGAGTTTTTGTCCTTTAATCTCCCTCCGGAATTAACATTAATGTTGAACTCGAACCTGAGGCCTCGCCAAAATCTTTTATGCGAACCTCCTCAATGAAAATTAAATAACAAATATCATCATATTTCAGTTTAGATTTACCTAAAGAATTGCTAACAGTCATCTTCATAGCTTTCCAACTATTTGGCAATGAAGCTAACAAGATCAGTGCACGTATCTCATCATCAAATTCAATTTCCACAGATGATAATTGATTTGTGGTAGTATTAAAATCATTCAAGTGTTGTACAACAGACGTACATTCTCCCATCTTCAATTTGAATAACTTTTTCATCAAATATACCTTATTATTCTTCGATGTCTTTTCATACATATCTGACAAGACTGCCATAAGATCTGCAGTAGTCTTTTCCTTGACAACGTTGTGTGCAACGAATGTCAATCGAATAACCCCCAGAACTTGTCGATCCAACAAATTCCATTCAGTCTCATCCATCCTTTCAGGTCTTTTCCCCAATAACGAAAGATGAAAGTTTCTTCTCATAAAAGTAGTTCTCTATCTGCATCCTCGAGTTACCAAAATATGTGCCATCAAATTTCTCGATCCCTGAAACCTTCATTTCATTTGCAGTCATCGTTTTTCTTTAGATCCGAACAAAACTCTGATACCAGTTGTTGTGGTATATATAAAATAGAACAATCGACGACGAAGCGAAAAATAGAACGAGAAAATCCACACACAAAAAACACAGAGATAGGAGCGACACAAATTTACGTGGTTCAGTAATGTTTGCCTACGTCTACAGAGTTTTAGAGGATTTTATTACTTAAGGAATTTACACATTCGTTATCCGTCTCGACGATAACAAAAAATAAATCTCTATTTCTTCTTTTCTCTCTCTTCCTCTCTCTCTCTCTCCTCCTCTCTCTTCCTACTGAACAACACAAATGAAAAAGACCAAAAATGGAGAGAAAAAAAACTTTGCTGTTGTCTTCTTTTAGCTGCACCGTAAGCCAAAAATGATAAAGGAGGCGAAACAGAGAGCATATTATCATTCCCTTGCCTTCAGCGATGCCTATGAGGACGGCAGGACCTTTGCACCGATTCACGAATCGATAAGGACGAGGGTTGGCAGGAGCAATTAGATTTACCCTTTTTTTTTCTTTTTTTAGAAACTAGGCTTCACTCAACAAAGTCAAGAATATCAATAAAAGTTTCCATAAATATGCTCTTACTTGGTAATTTTTACTATTAAAAAATGGTGAGAAAATCTTCTTTGAAAAGAAAAATCCTCAAACAAAGCTTAGCATGCCTAAAGATGGCCATTTGGACATAAACTATCCTCAAACAGATTACACAACCAGATAAAAAGACTAAAAGACTAAAGCTGAACTAAAATTCTTTTGGTTGACAGCAAGCAACAGAAAGCTATAGAATTAAAACTGAAAATGTCACAGCTGTAGAACCGCACTAAATCCACAGTAGAACTATTAGAGACCAAATATGCATTGAAATTTTCAAAAAGAAAAACGGTCAAATGAGTTTAATTCATTTCAAAAACCAAAAGAAGAAGAAAAATGTGGAATTAGAGCAACTTAAATCATATTTTAACATAAGGATTAGGTTGCAGTGAAGGAAGTTTTCTAACTAGTCTCAGAGCATCTACAGACATGTATACCACCCAAATGCAATATATTTATTTACAAATTAACACCAAAATTTTATTCTTTTTATATTTATACCACACATCTATGGCAAAATTAAAGTTTATGGGGCTATTTATGTATATACATAGGAATTGAGTGGTTTTTATCTAAATCCTCCTTTTTTTTTCTTTATTTCTAGTCTGGGAGAGACAGTAGATTAATAAAGTATTTTATTGTTCTACTAATAAGTGATTAATCAGATGATTGCAAATCAGATGGCTCAGAATTTACTAATATGTGAGACTTGTTCGGAAAGAGTTCGGATGGCACGAACTCATGATCATAGAGGATTGGGCATGACTATGAATGCCAAGAAACTCGAGCAACCAAGGCATGTAGAATAATGAAACTAAGCAGCTAAGACGGGACGGCAAGGGCCAAGTGGCCAAGTGGTCGAGGTCGTAACACCGAGGTCGAACAACAGATCAAACGACTAGGGGGAGAACGATTGAGATCAAGCACCGACAAAACATATGCTAATGAACAATCGATTGGCATTAAGTACTTAAAGGGAGAGCACCCAAACTCTTCAACCCTTAACGTTACGAATGGAAGTTGACTTCTCCCGAGGCCCATCGGTGGTTCGTCAAAAGGAACTTATAAGAAAGTAATAATATTCATTTATATTCAACTCAAATAATAAAGTTTACAGTAAAATTGTAATTTATATATATTTTTCTTATTATTTTTGTTAATTATTTTTATAATTTGACTTTAATTCGTTTAATTATATGAATTCAATGATAAATTCAGAACCTTTTGAGAATAAATTTGAGATTAAGCTATTAATAAAAAAAACAATACTAGTTATCACTTTATTAAGATTGATGTTCGATTTAAAAATATATATTTTTTGAATAATATATGCAAATATAAGAAACGCATCAATGAACATAATTTCGACAAAGGGATTGGACATCGCTTACGTGCTATTTATTTTGTATTTTTTTAACCCCAAAGTTTGCATGTTGCAAAATATTAAGTTAAAAATTTCTGAGACGTTAACATAAATCTCAAAAAAAAATTTAACGAGAAATATTTAAACTAAAATTAAAAATCATCATGAATCTTAGTTAACTTATAGCCAAACTGATCAGCTTGACAAGACAGACTCAATGACACTAAAATTAGTCCAATATGCTCACGTCGAATTGTTAAACCACTTTTAGAAGCTTTTGATATAAAATTGGTGGAATGTCACATGGATTCAAAATCTTATAAGTTTATAGTCAAATCAAACGTCTTGACGAAATGAATCCAATGATCCAAAGATCGCTTAATTTCAACATTGTTAAGACACTCAATTGTCCATAGAATGTCATCTGACTAGAAGAATCTCTCTGAATCATCTGATGAAATGGTTCAGATTTGTTCTTTATCTGCAGGGAGGCCACTTCATGACTCTATAATAGAGTTTTACCCTCTTCATAGAAGAGGAATGAGACCTTAAACCAGAGGATCGAGGAGAATAGCTAAAGTTGGACTGGAAGAAGGAGTCGAATTCCAATGCGATTCTGGACCAAAGACCCACAAACACTTCTCACTCCCACAACCACTAACCACATTAGCCCTCGCTCGCCGGTCACCGTCGACAACCATCAGCTGCCCCTGCTTATTGTAATAAAGCCCCTTGTGGAGTCACAATATACACTGCAGAGTAATGAAGTACAATGTAGAGTAACGACCAAAGTCATAGAGTAATGAAGCACCATATAGAGAAGTGCATTGTCCTAAATATGGTGTGATGACGTGTCATGAATATGACATAACGATGTACCCTGAGGACAATGTAACAATGTGTCATGCTTACGGTGCAATGACGTGCTCCGAAAATACTGCAAGGGAACGTCCAAAAAAAAAAGCAACGACAAACCCAAAAGATAGTATAACAACGCACCATGCATAAAGTGCAATGATGCGCTCTTAATACAGTGATAGATGCAGCCTAAAGAAGGTGTAACAAAACACCCCACATAGGGTGACTTTCTTCATACTTCTGAAAATTTCTCCTCGCATCTCTTCAGAACGACTTACATGACCACCTACGACCAACATGATCATAGTTCATACAACTCCCAAATCTGACAAATGTGGCTTACAAATGTTATTACAGCTTACCACTATGTCCAATGCGACTAGATATGTCGTTTGTGCTCCACAACTTTTGCAGCTCTCAACTCTGACCACTATGGTCTACAGACGTTATTACAACTCACCACGTTAGCGTATGTGACCAACTACAACTCACGTGGCTGACGACACATACAACTTCCAACTCCAGCCTCTACAATCTACAAACATTATTACAACTTCCCGCTATCGCATACATGAGCAACTACAGCCCACATGGATCAATACTCACACAACTCCAAAACTCAGCCTTTGAAAGTATACGTTATTATAACTCTCTGCAACGACCTATGTGACAAACTACTATTTACGTAGCTCATAACTCACGTAGCTCATAACTCACATAGCTCTCAACTCTAGCTTTTGCAATCTATGGACGTTATTATAGCTCCCTATTACAGCCTATGTGATAGACTACAGCTTACATGGCTTTCAACTCCGGGCTCTGCGGTCTACAAACACTACCCTAGCTCCTTACTACGATGACTTTGGCCAACCTACAGCTTCTTAAGTTGCCATCTACGACCTAAATGGTCAAATACTGCCACAACTTTTAACTACGGTCTCTACAAGCCGACACTACTACCACCGTCTACAAAATTCATTGCGGACTACTACCTCTACAATTTTCTACTACGACCCTCACAACCTGCTATCACCATCATCGCCAAAAACTACAATCAGATTATTATTATTGATGAATTACTGTTGTGCATCAACGATAATCAACTTTGTTTCTCCATCTTTGATAATTCAGAAGAAGAGTTGACATATGTATTTACAATTACATAGTACATTATTTCAATTGGACTATACCCAGTATTTTTTTTCTTTTTATAGGGTTTTTTATGTATAAGTCGATGTGTCTCCTCCTGCTTACTTTTTTTAATATGAGTGTGTGATGGATCTCATACAATGTTAGAATGCTAAATAATCACTCTATCACAATGAATATCAAATGTGCTTATTACCCCTATTTGTGATTAAGAACAACTACTTAACTAGATTTTCTAAGAAAATATTATTACAAACTTTAATTCTATAATCAATACTTATATTTCTTCAGAGAATCGGAGATCATAAAATAAAAATATAACTAATGTGTGGATATTATTAAAAGTCACACTTTGAAGGAAAGCATGGTATTCAAATTATTAGACATAAAAAGAGAAAAAAATAAAATAAAACATTTTAATGATTAATAGGGTTTTAATTTATTTTCATCCAGTATGCTATAATGTTATGATTAGTTAAATAAAATCTGTTATTCCTCGTCATAGAAACTAAGGCCCGTTTGGCGCGGATTAAAATCATGGGCGGTATTTTCAAAACGTCGTCATCCCATTTGATAAAAGGGTTTTGGGTGCGGACTACCGTATTTTTACGCAAATCATGTCGGTCACATAACTACAGACGACAGTTCTATAGGTACTCGCGGTGGGCAGACGATCCAGACATGTGTGAGTTCTTCAGGTGGATAGACAGTCCATCTGTTTGCACTGCCGATAATAATCAAGACAACAGTATCACAATCAGACAACGTTGCTCATGACATGCTTATTCTATATTTTAAAATGAATATTATCATGCTTTGAATTGTAATTTTAATATGTTTTTCCTTTTTATTAGGTTTCTTGATACTCACACTTATGTAATATGCATATCATTTTTTTTTTGTACAGTTACGAAGTGTTTTTATTTTTGTTCTAAACTATCAAATGTACAACCATTATAATTTTATTGCAAACAGCAGAACTGCATAATAGCAGAATGGTCATTTTTTCAGAAAGAGCTGCAAATCAGCTGTTTTCCAAACACACAAATCAAACACCTAGATAGTTTATCCAGGTTAGGAGCAAAATGGTCATTTATCTAGAAACAACAGCAAATCAACTGTTTTCCAAACTCACAAACCAAATAGTCAGCCAGCTTATCTGGATCAGATGATGGCCAGCAGATTATCAAGATAAACTACTTATCTGAATAAGCTAGATATGTTGCAGCTTCTCCAAACAAATCCTAAGTGATTTTTTGAAAGCGAGCTTTACGACACATATGAGAGCTTCATAATAGTCAAGTTGATGTACTATTTAATAATATTAGATGTCTAATTTACTAATTTAGTATCCTATTCAATGTCTCGTTTTCAGTAATCCCTGCTACAATAAATAATAGGCAAAATTTTTAAAATAATTTTTTTTAAAATTTTAAAATTAATATTAAAAAATTGTATATTAAAAATAAAATTTATAATATAAGCAAAATGGCCATTTTACCCCCATGAATCCTCTCACTTGGAACTTCTCGTGCAATGCTCTCATATGAGAAAATATTACATCAGGACTCCGCATGTCGAGCTACGTGTAGAGCCTGATCTCAGCTGTACATCAACCTCACACTTATCAAAGGATGTATATGAGTGGGCCCCACTGTAATTTTTTTTTTTTAAGAAAAAAAAACAGTTTGATGTGCAGCTCAAATCAAGCTCCGCACATAGCTCTACATGCAGAATCCTGATGTAATATTTTCTCCACATATGGATAGCTTTCATCCCATCATCTCTCGCACCGTTTCACTTTTTCTACACATTTCCTCAACAATTTACATTTTTTCTTTCCCAAGGGCTAATGATTTTTCTGAATCTTACATCATTCATTGCACCATTTCATTTTTTCTACACTTATCCTTCATAATTAAATCTTTGTCTGAATTTGACGTCATCCCTTGAACCATTTGAAGCGGGTTAAAAAAAAAAAAAATGGAGATTTGAGGAAGAAAATGAGTACACGTGGCAATTTTATCAAGGTTATAAATTTTATTTTTAATATAATTTTTTTTAATATTGATTTTTTAAAAAATTCTATTTTTAAGGTTTTGTCTAAATAATATACACATGCTAGACTAAATATCTCATTATGCTAAGTAATCCCTCAACTAATCATATAAAGCTATTTAGACTAATTTATTATTACTATTTAATTAATAATGTTATTGACTTATTGTTGCGTGTTGTAGGATTCGTGACAGTAAAGTGATAATTTTAAAATCTTAGTGTTGCATGAATATCCAACACACGCATAATTGAAAAAATAATAAAATGAGACACCATAATTTTTGTGTGGAAAAACTTTGAAAATGGAAAAAAAAAAGACGGGGTCTGGAATGGTTAATTATGTGTTTGTAAGTGCATAGGTTTACTCTTCTCATGAATTAGAGAAGATGAAATTATAAAGCTAGTGATTTAGATTTATAGTAGTAGTTCGACTATAGTAGCTATAATTGGGCTAAAACATATGTAATTGATCATCAAAACTATAGTCGGTTGCTACAAGAGTGACAATTGGCTCATAAAAGCAGCAGTTGAAAGTTGTAACAGTAATAGTTGCCCATAAAGATCATAATTGGTTAATACAAGAGCAGTATTTGGCCATAAAGATTGTGTTTGGAATTTTTAACAAGCGTGGTTGACAACATAGACTGTAATTGTTGACTACAATAATGTTAGTTGATCACATAGATCATAGTTGGAAGTTGTAATAGTACTAGTTGAGCATAGAAGTCGTAGTTAGTTGATACAAAAACAATAGTTGATCACAAGTAGTTGGCCACAAATGTCATGATTGTAAGTTGTAAAAGTTGTGGTTGACCACATGAGTTATAGTTGATGAATGCAATAACGTCAGTTGGTCACAAAGATCATAGTTGGTGACTGCAATAGTTTCAGTCAAACATAGATACCGTAGTAGAAAACTGTAATAATTGCAGTTGATCATAGAGGTCATAGTTGAAAGCTTTAACAGTAGTAGTTGGCCACAAAAGTTAGTTGGTTGTTGCACTATTGTTAGTTGGCCACAGAGACTATAGTTGGTGATTGCAATAACGTTAATTAGTCATAGAAGTCATGATTGGTTACTATAATTGCATCAATTGGCCACACAAATCATAATTGGAACTTTTAATAACCTTAATCGGCCACAGAGGCTGTAGTTGGTGATTGTAAAGACATTAGTTTGTCATAATAGCTGTAGTTAGTGGTTGGGCCTCTTCTCTCAGAATGTTGTTATAATTTTACACTTGATACTGTATTTCTCGATATAAATTGTAAAGTTAAATTGAATTATTTGGAACAACTGTTGTATTATGGCTACAATGTTTGATCGGTGGTAATAAGTGGTGACGACCGGTGGTGATCAATAGTGGTCAGCGACTATGGAAGCCGGAATTTTTCATCTGATCTTCAATATGGCGTTATATATTATGGTCATATTTGAGATATGATATTAGCAGGCAATGGTTATTAAGACAATGAGAGTGGGTGGTTGGTTGTGCTCGATGGTGTTCGACGGCTACAAAGGTTGAAAGTTATCATCTGATATTCAATACAATATTACAAGTTATAATCATATTTAGGATACTACATTAGCAAATCGAGATCACCAAAGGTAGGGAGCAGGGGTGGCTGGTGGTCAATGATGATCGATAGGCGGTGGTCGACAGTGGTGGGCGATGGTAAAGGTTAGAAGTTATCTTCATGTCTTCATAAAGGTGTGATATGTTATAGCGGTATTTGAGACACAACATTAGCAAGCAGGAGTCAACGAGGGCGGTAAGTAAGGCGGCCAGCGGTGGTCGACAATGGTCTACAGCTATGGATGCTAGAAGTTATTACCGGATCTTTAGTCCAAAATGTTCTCTAGAATTCCTTCTCTATTTCGACCCCCTCCTCACGTGAAGAGAGGAGATTTATTATAGCTTATAGGGTAAAGGCATTTTGGTCTTTTTGCAAATAACTTCCCCAACCATCTGATTAGATGACCCACATTGATCCCCCTTGATCATAGAATTTTTTTAATGATTCAAGGGATAATGGCCCTATACTTAAGTGATCTTAAGCTCGTTGGATTCTTCCCTTTGAGCCACTCAATTTGAATATAAATATGACAAATTTGTTGCTCATTTGACCATCCAATTTATGACCCAAAATTCTAGTTCATTTGAATATAAATGATTTTCTTAGTGTAAATTGATATGTTAAACACTATTGAATAAAAATCAAAATTTGCCTTGGGCATTCATTTTCATGTGGTGTCTCCTTGAGCACCAACACGTGCAGTATTACCACCCACATATGCCACTATATTGTACAGTTCGATACGTGAAAATTTTGGATGAGTAGTGGCTAGCAACGCTAGCCCCGTAAATGTGTGAACCTCCTAATTAGAGAACATACCACCTCATCTCTTGTGGAATCACCCATGAATGTCATAAGCAATACACATTGCGTGCTTAATTCAAGTTATGCTTTAAAACCCCCAAACCCATTGAGTGCACAATGTATACCCACTTGATTGTATCATAGTGCATGATTTCATGAGCATCTCCTTGTGTGTATTGGTAGCAAATTTGACTCGTTAGCTGAGTGAACTGTATGTTGATTGTGACGCTTTAATGAGCATTTCTTACCAGGTAAATTTTGGTGAGTAATACGAGTTATTTCATCAGGATCAACACTAATATGATCGTGCTAAGGTTCTAAGGAACCTAACATGTGCCACCTTGCATGTGTTGGTTCACATTTAATGACATGCTATATTTTTCAAAATTATGCAATTAGCAAGATAGGGCATATGTGAGGTCAAAACTTTTAAAAATCCTATTTGGGTGGCAGATATTAGATCCCTATGATCTTAAGCGCTGAGACAGAATCAATGACCCAGTCAATGCCATACAGGTAGCCTCTACTAATATATGTGCACTTAGATGCTAGTTATGATACTTTCGTTAGATGGTGTGCAAGGCTAGGGCTAGGATGTTAGGTAGTATTTTTGATGTTTGTCTATAGTTCTCTGCTGAATTGATTGCTCTAATCAAGCATCCTTTTGTGTGAAGATTTCACCTGTTACTGAGTTTGAGACATGTGAAATAGTGTAGTAGGGTGTTATTCTTACAGAAAGCCATGCCTAAATATTCACAGATAAAAAAAGGGAGGAGCAAGTAATGATTTGAAGGCTAACAATTTCTGCATTTGTTGTTAAAGCTCCTCCCATCAGGCATGACTCATATGTATTGCATGAATATAACTCGTGCTAACTTTGTGCACATCAAGTCTTTTTTTTATTTTGTTATGTATTTGATAGATTTCACGGGATTGAGTCTATATAAAAAATAAGGTACATGCATGGGTTCCGAGGCACACGGAAAAACAAACCACTTGACGGGGACCAATAGCAAAAGCTCGTGTCACGTACCCAAATTCTAAATTTACATTCATGTATAAATTTAGACCGGACATGTATATGTCAAGTCCGAATGATTTTCCTACTTTCCTGGGATATATCATAGACCCAACGACACTGGTCTCTTATTATTTTATTTGGTGTGCCTTTAATTTCATGTTTTGTGCTTGCCTTTTTGCTTTCTTGGCTTACTTTTTTGTCCGGGCTCTTACTGAAATGTAACCTAGGATCTCTAAGGACAAAAAATGTCTCTTTTTAAAAATGCTAATAACAAAATATTCAAGATAAAATTTAAAATTTAGGATCAAAATCCTTCAACTATTTAAAATATGCACTTACTTTTCCACATAACCTTCTGGTGCATAGCATGAATATTACCCAAATCATCCCTAATAGGGACTCCACAATTAAATTAATTGTAAAAATAACTACATTGTTCTGCATGCCCCGAGGATAAGTCTCATACTCCTTTAATCTACTAAGCTAAGCATAAATATCTACATATGAATTTACCTTGAATGATTAGAGCGTTGGAGGCTCCCCCGGCCCAGACGAGGGTGCATTGTGGGGCGGTTCCAGCCATGTAGCTAGACCCTTATTATCTTCTCCTTCCACTGGCATAATCATCATTGAGCTGATGAGTATAAGTTCCAACTTTCCATATTCCACCCGTTAGAGTGATTGAAAATTAGATGTCTTTCCATTGGCCATAGGGCTACGAGGATTCTCTTCGGCGATGCAATTCATGGATTTTTGGTAAGAGATCTATGTTCGATTTAGGTAAACTACCTTCACCACCAGGTAGACTTAATGCTTCCATAGTTTAGGATGAAGGATCTATGGTATCTTGATCTGACTACCTCTACCTACTTAGGAATCATCCCCTTCCTGTTGACACCTCTTTTGAGCCATGTCATCCTTTAAATAATTGTTGATATCATCTCGTGGGCCCTTCATGCCTAAGCGTCGCCGCCCGTAGTGGCTACGGTGATTCACCATCTACCCTATGACCCAACATAGGTGTCAAAAGCATTGTGATTCTCCAGCTTGAGATGATTTAAAATCCTTTGGTTCCTAAATAACTGGATCAGAATTTTGTAAGCGAGATTCTTTTTATGGAGAAATTTTTTGGCATCCCTCGAGATGTAATTAACCAAAGACATGCATTCCTTTAAGAGTTTCTCTTGACCAAGAACAAGCACAAAAACTTAACTCGGTGGTTGTGGGTTGCTTTTACAGGTTCTCTTCATTAACATGCTTCTAAGGCATTTACGATCCAATCCTGTTTCGGATGTACGCTCCTGGGCCATCACGCGAAGGTTACCTTATGAAAGTTCTTCACGCTATTTTTAAAATTGTTTGTCTATTTTCGTCGTATTTTTTTTCTTTTAAGTTCCTCTCAAATAAGAGATTTATTCAAAAAAAGAATTATATGATGATGATAAGATGAGCCGGTGACTCCAAAAGCTCAACTAAAAAGAACAAAAACACTAATTTTATAGCTAGGCATCAGACACCCATTTGATGAGCTAATTGTAGTCCAGCTATTAGTGCTTCACACTTCGTTTGATTTTTTGTGACCTTGAAATCAAGGGCGACTAAATGATATATATGCTCCTCGATTGGACTGCATAGTGCCAGCCTGATTCCCGCTCTTTTTAGCTGGAATCTCCATCAACATTAGGGGTTCAAGTTTGTTTTTCTGCTTCAAGTCTATCTCTTGATCCGTCTGGTTCAAAGAAGTCCAGTAGAAAATCTGCTACAACCTAAGCCTTGATCATCATCCGATAGAAGTAGTTATTGCCGTACTTACTGAATTCCACGGCCCACTTTAATAGTCGATCGGAGTGTTCTGATCCTGTGAGTACATACTTGAGTGGATGGTCCATAATCACTTTGATCGAGTGAGCTTGAAAATACGATCAGATCCTGCGAGCAGAGACAGCCAAAGAATACGTTAGCTTTTCCATAATGGGTACCTGACTTCAACTCCCATGAGAACTCGACTGGTGTAATAGCCTCTCAAACCAAAACCGAACTGATGGCGTTCAGACCAACTCCCAACTATAGAGAGAGTTCTTCCTTTGGCTTCAAACTTGCAAAAATGGTGGTGAGGCTAGTTTTTGCTTCAGACTTTAGAAGGCCTGCTCACACTCGGTCGACCATTCAAACCTCTTGGCTTTCCTTAGTATTTTAAACAAAATCACGCATTTGTCTCCTGACTTAGAAATGAATCTGCTTAGTGCAGTGATTTGGCCGGTTAGCTTCTGCACTTCTTTGGTAGCTCAGAGAGAGACATGCCTAGGAGTGTTTTTACTTTCTCGAGATTTTGAAGCTAACAAACTAAGATACACATAAATAATTATTCTTAATTTATTGCTTATTTAGATGTATTGAGTGTGAGAATTCTATTGATTTCATACAAATGAGGCGAGTGTGATTTCATAATTATATTCTTTATATTATTAGAATGGCTCCATATCCTCTTTAAATTTTTTTTTAAATTAATATTAATTATAAAATTATGCATGATGCATTTATGTGATTGAAAGAGTTCTATAATCAAATATCTATAAAAGGGAAGCTTCTTTTCAAGGTTAGATGCTAATTTGCGGACACAAGCTATTGGGCACTGAATAGTGATAAATTGTGTGGAGCTAGACCTTATAGCTATAGGATATAAAAGACTTTATATTCACCATGCATGGAGATATAAGAGAAGTGGGAGTTAAGAAAAGAGTATTTATATATATGACCATAATTTTTTAGGACTTATTTGTTAATATGCATATAACAGTGAACATTTGCATATTGAATATGCATATAACTGTTAAATGTTTATTGTTACATTTTTAGAAATCATGAATCTTTATTTATTTGGTTCTTAAACTTATTTTATATTTAATTTATCTGGATGTGTGTAGGAAGATTTGCGGAGGTAAAATGATTATTTAACATCTCAGCATTGTACTAAAATCCAACACATACTCAGATAAAAGAAAGAGTGGGAGGAGGCAACATCTTGATTTTTACATAAAGACCCCCGAAAAGGGAAAAAAACCATGAAGCCTATCCCACTTAAAATAATCCACTATAAAATTATGAGTACTTAGATCCACTCTTCTCCATAATTAGAGAAGATAGAGTTACAAAGTTAATTTACAATGATAGTTCATCAATAATAGTTACAACAGGCAGCTAAGAGGCCATAGAGGCTATAAAGGGAAGCTACAGTAGCAATTGGTCATAATGCAATGACTACGATAGCATCAATTGGTCATGGAGGTCCTAGTGGGAACTTATAAAAGTAACTGGCTACATAGATCATAGTTGGTAGTTACAAGAGTTGATTGGCCACAAAGGCTATAATGGAAAGCTACAATGAAAGCAGTTAGTCACGTAGGTCGTTGTGAGAAGTTACAATAGTAACTAGCCACATAATTCCTAGTGGCCCACTACAAAAGCATCAGTTGGCCACAAAGACCATAGTGAAAAGTTACAGAAATAATTGCACACATAAGCCATAATTGGTAACTACAAGAGCATGTCGACATATTTTTAGGTTATGTGTTTTGAAAAGGGGTCGCCTACAGAAATTGTCGGCTAATTTTCATATTTTAAATTTAATTTAAATATATATATAGTTTAAAAGATAACATTTGATTTTGAAAGTAATTTTAAGTTTAAAAGTTTTAAGATATGAAATCAAACCGATCTCACATCCCAAATAGTTTATATAAACGAGCACCGCACCACAAACCGTGTATCTATCCCGAAGAATAGACACACTGCTTGATAATGGGGCTCGATTAAATAAACTAGAAAGGTTTGTGACATCCGTTTGGTCTCGCGAACCAATTTTATAAGCCGACAATTTCCTCCGCCTAATATAAAAACATTAAACGAGGTTTATATTATTCGGGTTCTTAAAATTCCCTATAAGGGCAAGCCCCATAGTTAATTACATCTTAAGTGACGGGAATCACCTAAGAAAACTCTCGATAATAATCAGTAGTTCTGCTCTCAAGAATTTCAAAGTTTAAGTTTTCAAGGGATTGAATTTTGGAATTTCAATGGGGAATGGATAAAATTTGGAACATTTTATCTTGAGGATTCAAAGGAGGAAAGGTAGGAGAAATCACAGATTCGAAGCGAACTTCGGTAATTTCCCGACTATCCTATTGTTTGTCTTGAATTTAGGAATGCCCTAATGTTTATTTAATGTTTCAATCTTGTCATTTTTTAATTAATTAGGACTTATATTCGTATGATGCAATCACACAAATAGCCTTGAAGATGTGAGGGTTTATGTTGTATCGGGCGACTACCTTGGAATCCTAAGACTGGTTAGGGCTTAATTTGCAATGCAAATGCCTAACGAAGAATTGAGGATTTATGTTTGCACTAGGCAAACTACCTCGAAGTCCTATGGCTTGGTTATTTAATTCTAAGAATGGTTTAGTTGAAGTAGAGTCGAGTTTTGCTGATGACGATGGCCGTGCTGCCCACCATGCTCCGAGCTCCTTGTTGTTGCAGAGGTTTAGTTTTAGAAGTCATAAATCAGGAGATGAGAGAAGTGTTCTGGTTTAGAGAAAGTCTTAGTTTCCAAGTGTTTTTATGTTTTAATTAAAACAAATCTTAAAGTCGATTATAACAACATCGGTTAAGATCCCACGGTTCCATCCTTCCGGCATCGTTATTTTTATCGGATTCACTTAGTCCAAATGAATTGCTAAACTCAACTAAATGAGTTCCACATTTTCATTTAGACCGTGGGAAATCCCGTTAGCAACACGTAGGTTACATCATCCGAGGTATTCCCGATCATCCAACAAGACGTTTTAATTTAGTTGTAGTTGTAGTTTTGTTGTTACGTTTCGTGATTAAATTTTGAGTTATTTTATATTTTGAAATGTTGTGGCGGTGAATTTTATCTTGTAATGACTTTTAATTTAGTTTTGGTTTTAGTTTTAGGGACTACCCTAAAGGTTTTGGTTTTCATGCAACAATTGTTTATCATGCAAGAAAGGTAAATGCGATGCGATTAAATAAATTGCAATAAGGTAAATTGCAATAAAATAAAAGCGTACCTGGAGGGTCTTCCCGTCATCCCAAGCTGCATTTAAAACACAATTAGAATATTTAAGCATTTAAAGCAAGTTCCTAGGTAAAGCTAAGGGAAGGGTTATGGTTTTCTACCAAGTTCCTAATCCTATAGCTAATCACCTCCTATGACGTCTAGGTTCTCGTATTTTGGGTTTGAGGACGATTTTCTTCATCAAAGAATAATTAAGTTCAATTGTTCTTATAAATATCCTATCATATCGAGGAAGTGCTTAAGACGAGTCTTAAACATCTTTTCAATATTTCTAGGATTATTTTAAGTCCAAGAGAATTTAATTATACAAATGAATTAATCGTCCGAGAGTTCAGGTTTTGTTATCTTGCTCAGTGAACTAGGATATTTGAATATCCTATGAGTGAAGTAACACTTCACTTAACGTTCCGTTTAGGAGTTATGACAACAAAAGCTTTCGAGGGCAAATTGATGTTCAAGTGATTTATGATTTAATTTAATTTTAATTAATGGGTTTAAGTTTGGAATAGTGTTCAAGTTGTTTTAGATTTATTTTTGAATTCTTTATGTCTTAAGTGATGTTATTTTTAATTCAATTTAATTTAATTTTAGTTTGATTTAATTTAGTTTAATTTTAATTTAAATTTAATTTATTTAATTTAACTTAATTTTAATTTTAACTTAGTTTTATTTTAATTTAATTTAATTTAATTTAATTTAATATGTTTTAATTTAATTTAATTTAATTCAATTTAATGTGATTTAATTTAATTTAATTTAATTTAATTTAATTTAATTTTTAATTTAATTTAATTTAATTTAAACTTTAATTCAATTTTAATTCAATTTTGTTTTAGATTTTAATTTAATTTAAATTTTAATTTAATTTTAATTTTAATTTTAATTTATTATTTTATTTTTTATGTTTTAAAAATGATTTAATTTTAATTGTTAAAGTATTAATTTAATTGAAATTTTAAAAGGATTTAATTTAAATAATTTAACTTTAATTTAATTTAACGATTAAGTCTTTTAGTATTTTAAATTTTAAGTTTGGATTATCATTTTTAATTAGGAATTAAATATTATTGAGATGATTAATTTAGGGATTCTTAAATTAAAGAACAAATCTCTTCCTAATAATATCCCTATTTTAATAATTCCAATTTTTCATTATTCTTCCAAATTTAATTAATTATTTGATTAAGGTTTTATTTTAATTATTTTTAAATTTTTTAGTAGGTTTCTACCCTTTAATTATTTAAATTTCAATCATCCAAATCAAATTAGGATCAAATATTTTATTCTTTCATTTTATTAAGCCTAAAGTTTTAATTAAGGGTTAAAATTTTAATTACCATTTTGCCCTTCAAGCTTAATAATTTCATAACTCACTAAATTGAGCTTAAATGAACTTGAAATTTTTATGTGACTTCACTAATATGTCAATAAAGACATTAGAGGAGAAAATGTGATTTTTCTGTATTTAATTTATTTATGTAATTATTTTGGTGGAAAATAGGGATTTTCAAGGAAAATTCAATAACATAACCAAGGGAAAGTTTCTGTCCTTAAAAAAATTATGGGACATTCCTAATGACTAGAGAACCACTTAGACCAATTTTGGTGATTTTTTGAATTATATTCTTTTTATTATAATTTTTTTGAGTTTTGGAGTATTAATTAATTTAAAAATAAAATAAAGGTTGAAAAATGAATTTTATATTTTTCAAAAATCTCTCTAATATCAAGGAAGTCAGAAACTAAATTTTATAATTTTCTGATTTTTCTTTGATTTATTATAATTATTTTAGTGGAAATGCTAGAAAATACATTTTTTTTAATTTTAAAATTACCCTAGGGCTTTAAAATTTAATATCTCATCATAGAGACCTAAGAAAAATATGGGGTTTGTTCCTAAGTGATTAAAATTCAAAATGTGACAGTTTGGTGAATTTTATTATTTTTGTGATTTTTATTATTTTTTAATTATTAAAAATATTAAAATAATGCAAAAAATCAACTTTTTTAGAAAATTACAATTTTAACTTTCTTAAATTCCCCTGATATCAGAGAGGCTCCAAAACCAATTTGGTGAATTTTTGAAAAGTATTTTGAAAGTTATGAATTTTTTAAGTTTAATTTTGGCTAGATGGCTTAATCAACCCATTTGATAGTGGCTAACCAAGTCCAATTGACTTCAAACTTTTATGGTGGGTTCCTCTGATCCTAAAGGTCAGTGGAGAATTGATTTCAAGTCAATTTGATGTATGATTAGCTCTAATTAATTAAAGCTCCATTTTGGGTGTTTAAGCCAATTAGGGTAATTCCAAGTGAGTTAACTCCTATTTTTCCTAAGGTCCTCTGGTCATAATAAACATCACCAAATTTTCCTAGAATTTATTTCACAATATGCTAATTATTAGAATTAAAATACTCAGAATAATAACCTAGAATTGAAAAATCAATAACTCTTCATAGGATGGCCTCCGACTTTGGAAAATTCGAGGAATGTTCCCAAATTCGGAGGCTTCAAAAGCTCCTATGGTCTCATGTCATGGTGAATTGTATACATGCATGGAGAATTGAAAATGTGCAGAGAGTAAATAAATTATTAAAAATCAAATACTCAATGAAATTAAATGATTTCTTTTCCACATTATTCTCCTCTCGTTCACTAAGCAAGAGGGTATTTTTATTTTATTTTTCCGATTTTCCTACACAAAGTTATGCATTTTTGAAGTTTAGGGAATTAAATAAATAGAAAAATAGCCTAATTTCCTACTTATCCACGCGGCGCCAGCTCAACCTAGACATCTCCGAAGCTCCACGCGTCGTCTTCTAATTCGGCGCCGCCATCCGACTCAGCGCTCCAGGGCCCTGCGGTTCATGTTTCGTTGCTCCGTCCGGCGCGATCCTGGCCATCCGATCGATACACGCTCAATCCGATGGCTCCTGGTCATCGTCTACGACTGGTGTGAACCCGTGACCGTCAACCTTCTAACCCTAATTTCTCACTCGATTCTCAACGGATTTTTGTGTTCTTATGCTCTATGGATTCGTCTTGAAGAGATGAACACATTCATATGGTAAACACGTATTTAAATTGACTCAAATTAAATGGAGAATCTTTGTAAGCTCGGGAAGAAGAGTGAGTCCATACCTTTGCTCGCAGAAGTGAAGCTTCGATCCGAGAGTTGTGTCACCTTCGATTGGGTCCAAGCAAGCTCCGCATGAAGTCCCTCGGCCCAGTGAATTGTCTGAGTATGATTTCGACCAAGCCCGATCACAAAGCTTGGAGGCCGGAAGCAATGGCCGGCCCGGTGAGGGGGCTTTTGCCGGTAAACTTCTTCTCTTGGTCCGGTGAAGGTGTAGGACCAATCAATTTGGGGATTGGTCCACTATGAAGAAGTGTCCCGGTTTTTATGTCGAAATTCGAACTCGAAATCGAGCTCGACTGGAGGGAATTGGGCGGTGAATCCGGTGGGGATCAAATGCTCTATGTGTGGAGAGTGGTCCGGAATGATTTTGGCGCAGTTTCCTTAAGGTTGGTTCATCACCTCTTCCATGGCCGAGAGAGGTGTTGTTTAAATAGGAGAGGCTTGGAGGGCCTCCTGTGGGGAGTTAGGGATCGGGATCAGCCGCCTCGGCAAGGGAAGAACAGTCCGCAATGGCCACCGGGCATGGGGCAACTCGACGAAGGTGGAATTTCAATGCTTGGCTCCTTCCCATGTCTCGGCCATGGCGTTTTCGGCGGCCTGTGTGGCCGGCCGGGCAGCATGGGTCACCCTCGGTGGTCGGGAGGTCCAGTGGCTTCGAAGTCGGTGAAGGCGATCGGGCTTGGACATGTGTAAAGTGTTTGAATCAAAGTAGAATGGGGTAAGGGTATATTTTGGCTAAATTTGGTCAAATGCATGGATAGGGCTAGGTGCACCTTCCCATGGCTAGTTTGGGCTGAAGATAAAGTGGTTTAGGTCAGCTTAATTAGTGGGGAAGGGTCACCATCGAAGTACAATTAAGTTTAAGCATGGTTTAGTGGAGTCATGGAAGTGGCTAATCCCCCTTAAGGGAATATGGAAAGGGCCTCCTCCTCTTGCCATCTTGGGTATGGTGAGGTGGAAAGTAGATTCCATGGCTCTCATGGCTCCCATGTGGCTCATGCATGGCTTCATGGCTCCATTTGGCTTGGGAAAAGTTAAGTCAACTTTCATGGAGAAGGATTTTGTAAATTTTGGCATTTATGGGTGATTTGGCATGAGGCTTGATTTGGAATCATTTGATGATGGGATTGGAACTTAGGGAATGACTTTGATTAAATGGATGGCAAATGTCATATGGGCTTTAGGGTAGATTTTGGGCTCTTTGAAATGGTTTTAGATGGGCTTTTAAAGTGATTTAGGGAAGTGGGTTTTTTTTTATTTTAGGATGGGCATTTGGGTGAAAATTTTGTGAAGGACCATGTCAAATAAATGTTGCAATTGGTTTAGGGATGTTTCATGAATGGTTTGGAGTCAATTTGGTGTGATTTGGAGTTGAATTGGTTTGAATTTGGGTTGATTTGGTAAGTGGGCCAATGTAGGTCAAATTGGGCTAACTTGGGCCAATGTTGGGCTAGGGTTGAAATTGATGTAAAATTAATGTTGGGAAATGTTTATGGGAATGTTTCAAAGAGGTTTTGACTTTGGTTGGGTTTTGATTTTGGGGTTTGGGCTTATTTGGGTTAGGTTTGGGCTTAGGTCAAAATTGGGTCTTTTAGCTTTGGGTTGAATTTGAGTGGGGTTTGGGTCTAAATTTTGGGCAAATCATGTTAGTGTTTTGTTTGTGGGGACGTTAGGGAAGGTTTAGAAAGACTTGGGGTTAATTGGAGTTGAATTGGGTGAGTTTGGGCTAAGTTTGGGTCATGGGTCCAAATTGGGCTTTAAGGTCAAAAGTGAAATTGGATTCAAATTTCAATCAAATTGGGCTTGGATTTGGTCTGGATTGGTGTTGGGGATGTTGAATTGAAGTGTAGAATTGAATGGGACCAGAATTTGGGTCAATTGGGTAGGTTTGGTTTGACATTGGGTTTACTTTGGGTTAAAATGGGTCAAATTGGGGATTTTAACAAAAGTGGGGTAAATTGACAAAATTGGCCCATGGTGTAGTTGGACAAAATGAAATTGGAAATATTTGAGATTTTCTGGAATTTTCTGGGAATTTTCTGAATTTTTGGATTTTTTGGCTAAGAGGGGCATTTTGGGTATTTGGAGGGTATTGGGAGGTATTTTTGGAATTTTTGGTATTTTTGGCTATGAATGATCAATTTGAGTGATGTGGGAATTTTTGGGATTGGTTTTGAGGAATCTGGGTGATTTTGGAGAATTTTGAAAAATTTTGGTAATTTCAAGAGTTTTGGGTAGGCTAGGCGGGTGTAGGGTCCCGGGGTCAAAAATTAAAAATTTGGAAAATTGAAGATTGGGTAAATTTAAGTTGAATGAAATCATTTTGGTTGAGCCATGAAACCATGTTAAGCCTATATGAGCCATGAGAGGACTCATTTGAGGCATTCACTATGTTGTTCCTAACCCTCTTAGCCAAGGGCTTAGGGGTTAAGGACCATCCATGTGAATCACCTTCATGAGTCAGGAGGTCAAGTTGGGTATAGGTGTGGTTTTAGGAGGTGTGTGAAAATGTAGTGTATAAGTGTAGTGTGAGTGTAAGTCAGCCCCTTCACGCACTGAGCCACCTGCAGGCGATCCTAAGGCCAAAGAGTCCTATAGGCACTCATCCTTTAAACTTCCTCATTCGATTTCAACCCTCTAGGTGATTAGGGGTCTACAATCAAGTTTGTGGAGTTTGCGGGGAGTTAAGAGGTGGTTTGAATTTCTAAGTGGTGGGTCCCAATTCTAATCCTCTAGGCCAGTCAAAGGAAAAGCCTAAGGCTAGATCCTAAGTACTAAAGAGAAGAAGAGAAGACCTCATCAAAAATGAGGTCAACAGAGCATTAGTTCACCATATAGGCTGTAGTGAAAAATTGTAACAATAAAAGTTAAACACATAAGCAATAATGAAAGGTTGCAATGACAGTAATTGATCAAATATATAATGACAGTAATGAGTCATGTAGGTCATAGTGGAGAGCTACAGTAGTAACTGGCCACATAGATCATAGTGGGTCCCTGCAAGAGAATGAGTTGACCAAAAAAGCTGTAGTGGAATGTTGTGATAATAACAGTTAGCCACTTATGTCATAGTGGGTTATTGTAAGAGCGTTAGTTGGTCATAGAGACTATAGTAAAAGTCTCTAATTACTTCAGTTAGTCTCGGAGGCCTTAGTGGAAAGTTGCAATAATGACTGGTCATATAAGTCATAATGGGTTGTTGTAAGAGAGTTAGTTGGCCATAAGGGTTGCATTGGTGATAGCAGTCAATCATGTAGGCAGTAGTGAGAAGCTCTAGTAGTAACTGATCATATAGGTCATGGTGGCTTGATGCAAGAAGTTAGCCACAGAGGGCTTAGTTAGAAGTTGTAATAACATCAGTTGCCACATAGACCATAGTTGTTGCTACATTGATTGGTGGTTGCAATCCTTTTCTTGGGTTTTGTTATTTTATATCAAAGACATCACTTGTCAGTCTACGATTTATAGAAAACATTAGGAGTCCAGAAAAAGTTGCATTTTGAATGTGGCGGTTATAAGTGATTGTCATCGGAAGTTATCGTCGGATATATAAAGTGACATTATACATTGTATGTTACATCATATTTAGTATATTTCATTACACTATATTCAGGATACTTCATTATATAGTATTAATCACTGTATTAGGTATACTTCGCTACAACATATTCAAGATATTTTGTTACACCGTATTCTGGATACCTTACAAGCAAACAGTGTGTCAATAGTGGAGAGTGGGGGGCCGTCAATGATGGTCTATAGTAACTGGGGTTGGTTTGCAACTATGGAGGCTGGTCGACAGTAGTTGGTGACTATGAAGGAGGAAAGTTATCGTCAGGCCTTCAGTCCAAAACAACGCTAGGATTTGACTTCTCCCCTCAAATGATGAGATGGGATTTTTTTATAGGTTCTAAGGGAGGAGCATTTGATCTTTTGATGAATAATTCTCGTAACCACCTGATGCTTGCTAAATGACAAATTCTTGAATATGTATCAGAACTATTTTTTCTAACTCAGAATTATGGAATGTTATAGCCATAAGAAAATTGGCACCTGGCTTTATCTAGATGAAAAAGAAATACTATTTAATATTTTTTTTATGAAGATTTCACAATTAAAATTGCAGAAAATTGTAATCATCACAAATAAATTCTGGATATATATACATTTAAAATAAATTCTGGATATATATATATATATATATATATATATATATATATATATATATATATATATATATATATATATATATATATATATATATATTATCAACCATTATATAATTCAACGTACGTGTTCAAATTATTTATTGAGCCTCCATGCTAGCAACGTGTCAAAATGTTGGTTAAATGAGGAATATTCACATACATCACTTAATTCCTATGTATTTACATATTTGATACCTAAACTTTATTTTTTTTACATTATAAACCATCTTATTTAGGCATAAAAATATTTATTCCACTTCTAAAATGTTAAAATAATAATATTTTTGATGCGATATGAAAGATTTGAATGATATAAATGTGAAAATAAATTTTATTTTCTATATATGTAAATACATTGGAACTCGTTGACATGCATGTAAATGTCTCAATAATTTATTTTGAAAAAGGTTTCATGAAAAGTCTATTCTAACGGAACCTAATATTTCCTAATTGATTTTTCTTGTTATTTTGAAAGAGATGAAGACTAGATTGGTCGTGTTCAAACAACACTAGTTCGTTTTGAAAAAAAGGGTTAAAGTAGGTGTAGATCATCCTACCAAGAGTGGATGTGTCATCAAAGTAAGACCATATGCTTGATGCTGATGACAAACGAGACGAAGAATATGACGAGCGTCGAGTTATAGCTAAGGGGAGATGAGCTAACTTGTGATAATGAAGAAATATGATCCTTATGGTTCTCATTCGTAGTGATTAAGATATTTGTTTGTTGGATATGTTTAGGTATGCCATATATTTGTTATAAGGACATGATAATTTTTAATTTTACTTAATTTGTTCTAGAAAAGTATTATAAACCTTATAGTCTTATGATCTTATATTTGAAGGAGTTAGTCTATCGTTGTCAATTTGAAATTATGGATATGAATCTGATTCAATATTCATTTTTTAAAATATCGTGCTCATAGGATTCATTGTTATTCTTAAAAAATCAATTAAATTATTTTTGCTAATTTTTTACTTTATTAATATGATGTTTATTTGTTTCTCTACGAACACTTAATGAAACTTATAAGCATAACATATCAGTCATTGTAAGTCGGTTCATTTTATTAAGATAGTTGATGTCAAAGGAGTGAGATTCATCTTCTGAGTATT